>PVKE010013967.1:8945-35782 GCA_004027555.1 Craseonycteris thonglongyai | reverse complement strand
AGAATGTGATTACTCTTACTAAGCCTTATTAGTACTAAATGTTAAATGATATGTTTGTTATCCTTAAACATACCTGGGATTATCAAACATAAGGTGGAAATAATGACGATCAAATAGCTCAATATCTGATTGAGGGAAAATATATAATTCTTAATTTAACAAAGACTATATTAAACTCAGGGACAGACACAAATCAGCAATTCACTGAACAAAACTTTATGGTACTCCTGAGAAAACTGTGTTAGTTTCCTATTCCTGCTATAACAAATTACTACAACTTTAGTGACTTAAAACAACTAGTTTATTACCATGTATTCTGGAGGTCAGACTTCCAAATAGGTCTAGATAAGCTCAAAGTAAATTCAGCATAACTGTACTCCTTGTGGAGGTTCTACAGAAAAAATGGTTTCCACATATTTTTTTTTTTTAAGATTTATTTTATTGTTTTTGACAGAGACAGAGAGAGAGAGACAGAGAGAAGGGGGAGGGCCCAGAGCAGTCGCTACAGTTGCATGCCATCAGTTTTCAATGTAGTTTTTTTCTACACAGGTGGGTGGGGGCCGCATAGGGTGAGAACTGGGCTGGGGGCCTCCCTCATGGGGAGCATACCCCAGTTTAGCATATGGGTGCACATAGGCCAAGGCCAGGATTTGATCCTCGGTTCCTAGGGCTGAAAGGTTAGTGCTTAACCCACTGAGCCATCCCAACTTCCCCTCCTCATCTTTTCTAGCTTCTAGATGCTGCCAACTTTAACTTAGCTCAAGTCTACCTTTCAGTCATTATTTCAACACTCGAACCTTTGCATCCATCATTGTATCTATCTTTTGCTTCCTCTCCTCATAAGGAGTCTTGTGATTAGATTGGACTCACTTATATAATCCAGGATCACACCTCATCTTGAGATACTTAATTTAATCATAGCTGAATAGTTTCTTTCTCATATAAGGTAACGTTTATATGTTCTGGAGATAAAGACCTGGGCATTTTTGGAGAGCCATGATTCAGCCTACTATACTACATACTTAGTTCAACTCTACCCTGTCAGAAATGGACATTCTGGTGCTTCTGTTACTTTTAGACAAAAAGAAACATTATTGTCATGAGCTCCAAAATCAGATGATGCCTCTTTTGTACAATTATTAAATTTACACTTTTTTCGTAGGACATTTGAAACGAGTTTCCAGTTTGTATTTGTAGTTGCACAAACTCAGTGAATAAAAGAGAATATGACTTTATTCTAACTGATTCTCAAGGCTATTCATCCCTTTTGGTAAATGATAAACAAATTAAAACTTTAGGTTACAAATGCCACAAGGTATGGTATCATTTCATATTCAGCACAAAATATGATGGAAAGTTTGGGAAAAGTTCTTTACTTTAAAAATTATTAAATAAAATTGTACATACAAGAAAATGTTTTTGTATATAATATAGACATGTTCCAATATTCCTGCTTTAGGGAAAAATAGAAACCTAAGATAAATGACACTAACAGCCAATCCAGATAAACATTAACGTTTGTCCCTGGACATATTTTAAGATGGCCTTTCCCATTATTGCGTTTCTCATTTCATACAGTCATAAAATGTGTTCTTTCTCTATTTAAATAAGACACTATAAGACAGTTTTTGAAATACTATGTAAGTTTAGCCAAGTTTAATGACATGGGCTTGATAGTTATAATAATAAAGTTAGTAATAACAAGAAATTTGTGTTCATCTAGAAACAAAGTTCTAAAACTAAAATCAAGATTGAAAGATTAACATATTAAATAAATGTGCTCTAGGGATTAGCATAATTTTTAATAAATATTCTTTTTCCCAACCATCAGTTATACCTTTAATTTTGGCAGTGATGTCTCAAATACGACTCCAGAGAGAATTTTTGCATGACATAATGGTATTTGTAAAAAATGATGATTTTGTTTGAAAGTAATTAAGAAAGTAAAGAAGTGAGTTAGTATTACCAAATTCATGTAATAACCAGCAAGAGGAGAACTACGGTAAATAAAAATAAAAATAATGATAATATTAATTGAGTCCTTACACACCCCAGTCTCTAAGCTGACAATTTTAAATGCATGACTTATTTCATCTTCATAAGAAATGTACAGAATAAGTATCATCATTATCATTTTGCATTTGTAGTTGAGAGAACTGAAGTTTTTAAAGAAGTAAAGTAAATTTTCCAGGGTTGCATAGTTGGTAAATGGAAAATCTTGGATGAGGACCCACAAGATAGAGACAATACATTTAACTACATATCAGACTGTCTCTGGTTAAAGAACAACTTGAAATAATGAATGGAAACAGACAGTTTACAACAAGGATTGATTTTAACGAGGTTATCTATCTCAGACAGAAATTAAAGAAGAGAAATAACCATAATTACCATGTGATTTAGTCTAATATTAATCCTTATCTTAATCACTTAATTTCTCACATTCATGCAGGCCAGAGCCTTGTGAGTTCTCTAAGGGACACAGTTTACTGAATTTGACAGCTGAAATTGAAAACAATTAGAACTATCTCAGTAAATTAAACCTTTAATGAGTAGCTTGTGTTGTAGCACTTTCCTTGAGTGTATTAACATAGTTTTCTGAAGTCACATAAAAGGAATAAGTATATTTAATGTCACAATAATGATATTATTGTTTAGTAAAGACTTGCGTTTAGTAATTAAATTAGTTTTCTTGTCTTGCCCCAACATTTCCTCAATTTTAAAGCTTTGCTTATATAAAATAAAGGTTAGTCAACTGATATCTTATACTACAACCATTTAAATTTAACCCTAGTTGTTTTAATTTTTAAAACTAAATTGGAAAGTTAGTTTACCTTGGTATACATATACAATGGCATATTACTTGGGCACAAGAAAAGATGAAATAATATCATTTGTGACAATATGGATGGATCTTGCGATTATCATGCTAAGAAAAATAAGTCAGTCAGTAAAAGTCAAGAACTGTATGATTTCACTCATATGTGGAATATAAAACTGAAACCAGAAAGCAAACAAGACAAACAAATAAAAACTCATAGACACAGACAATAGTTTAATGGTCAACATTTTGGCTACTATTTGGTTTTTCAATGTAATTTTATACTACACAGATGGGCGCGGAGCTGCACAGGGCAGGAACTGGGCCAGGGATCTCCTACATGGCAGCTTTCTCCTGCCCATATGTAAAATTCTAATGCACTGTAAAGATGAATTTGATATAAAATGATGTTCAACATTTAGTGTTATTTATAACTAGCCACACAAATTTAGTAAAAAAATAAAATTTTATATAATAATCTACTTAAAAGATTTTTTATATATCATCACATAGAGTATGACATGGAGTGTCCATCATTCATATTTGGTTTCATAAATTCATAAATTGAATATTTTGCACACTGTAGCTATGTATGGAGAACATATTCTCAAGACCAAAAAACTATGATGATTACAGTGATGGTGAAGGAAATTATGATAAAGACTGTTAACTCCTTTAAAAATGCTGAGATGGTAGAAATAGCTTCTTTAGATACTGAACAATTTGTAAAAGAAAAATTGAGTCAGATGTATTTCTTTCTAAAAGGTTTGCTGAAAAAAATTAACTATTAGACCAGTACATACATAACTGTAGTTTTTGCATTGTTGAAATTTGCCTTTTGATATTGAAATATATTCCTAAATAAATGGGTTATGTTATACATCATTTTAATGTGCATATCTCATTTTATGTTTTTGTTTGTTTTTTATAATAACTTATTACTTGTTGTTCATTTTATATTTATTTTAGACTATGGAAAAGATGTTGGACAAAAAGCATACTCAAGTGCTTTTCTTATTTGAATTCACAACGTGTTGTAAAGGAGTGGAGACACCTCATAATACCAACAATGCACTTGGCCCAGGAACTACTAATGAACATACAGTGCAGTGGTGGTTCAAGAAATTTTTCAATAGAGACAAGAGCCTTGAAGATGAGGAGCATAGTTTCTGGTCATCAGATGTTAAAAATGACCAATTGAGAGCAATCATAGAAGTTGATTTCTTTGGCAACTTCTCATGTAATAAATTGTAAGAGGTTCAACTTATTTCTCATTGACAAAAATGTGTTGATTGTAATGGTTCCTATTTTGATTGACAAAGAGGTGTTTGAGCCTAATTAAAATGATTTAAAATTCATGGTCCAAAACCGCAATTACTTTTGCAACAAACTAATAAATGCATACATCAATTATAACTGTGGTAATTAGAATATTATGATAGTGCAAATATAAGCCAGGTGTATTGTTTTGTTTTTTGCTACATACAGATCACATTCTTCTCTGGTCCAAAAATCCCAAACAATCTTCTATAACAGCTAAACTAACATTGAATTTTGGTCCTCCACCAATGAGTCCCTTACCTTTATCCATGCTCACTTTCACTCCTCTCACTCACTTGGTTTCAGCCATATTGTCTACCCTGTGTATGTATAGGTCATAGCAGACTCTTTCTTACCTCAACACCATTAGTTTTCTTCTTTCCTCCATGTTAAATTATCTTTTTCCCGGAGTTCATTCAGAATTTTGACCAAATACAAAGTTATTAGAAAAATCCTCCCCAAGTACTGTATCTACAAAATGCTCAGTCGCCTTGTCTACCACTGTCCCTTTACCTTGCTTCACTTTCCTTGAGAGCACTAATCTAGTTTTGTGTACTGGAAGTATCATAGCCAATGTGGCTTATCCAAGGTGTGATTATTACTGATGAAAAATTTTCCCAAGGGCACTAATCTATTACCTGAAATTATTTATATATAATTTTATGTATGTGTTTAATGGGCCCCACTGCCAAAAATAAGCTCTCAGTTTGTTTTGTTCACTTCTTTATCCCCAGTGTATAGACTGTATCTAAAAAATATTACATATACAATATATCTGTTTAATTAACCTTTAACTGTACATCTGTAACTGTATACTTTAGAAGTAATAATATTAGCAGATATAGGATGTAACATCATAAAGGTTGAATTAAATTCCAAGTTTCACATGGCAATTAGAAGTTCGTTGGCTTATCAAATTAATTGGTAAATTCAATATTATTCCACCAGATACACACATACAAACACAAACATAAGATTTTTTGAGGTTAACAACTGATTTTAAATTTTATATAGATTATGTGTACATAAATAATTAACAATTTTGAAAAAAGAACAAAGATAGGATGGATCACTCTATCATATATCAAGATACTGGTGCAGAAATATAAAACTAGATACTGAAGCAGACTATAGAATCCAGAAAAGGACTATAGTCAGAGTCAGACAAATTTCAAGGTCTGAGGGTTGAATTCCAATGAAACTATCTTCCTTTCTGATCCAAATACAAGTTTGGTGGTTTCCCAAACCACCTTTTGTTAGGTAATTTGCTGGAAGTTTTCAAAGAACTTACTGAAAGCTAAGTTTATCAGAGGGAAAGAATAGAAATTGGACCCAGCCAAAGGAAAACGTATATAGTGCAGATTCAAATGTAATGCTTCAGGTCATGTTCTCCCCCGGGGTCATGGACAGCATTATATTTTTCTGGCCAGGATGTGTGGTAATACTCAAAGTATTGCCATCTAAAGAAGTTCACGTGAAGTTCACTTGGTACATGAAGAGTTTATTGCCCCTTCATTATGTAGGCACTGTTAACCAACTGATTGCTCAGTCTATAGCAGCAGTCTCCTTCCTCTGGGGTCAGGCTGCTATCGATCAGGGACTTAACATTTCCTGTACATAAGCTATCAAGTGTGAGCAGAGGGGTCCACATGGAATAACAAAGACACTCTTATCACTGAAAAAATTCCAAAAATTTAGAGGTTTATCTTCTAGTAGTCCAGGCCTAAACCAAGACCTCTCTTTGGGTGAAGCTGAATTCTTTTCTACATAGACCTGTATATCTATAAATATTTGGTAAAGGACAAGTTCGGAAAACAGGTATAAAGTAAACAACATTGAAAAAAAGTCACTTTCCTTAAGGAAAAATAAAGTAAAACTAGATCATTATCTCCCCTATAAAAAGTAAATAAATTAATCCCAGAAGATGCTGAGATAGCTCAACAGGTTAAGGGCTTGCCTCAAAACTACCGGGTTCTAGGATTGAATTCCAGCCCTGGCCCATGCGAACCCACATGCTGAACTACGGCACAACTGGTAAACACAGAGATTGCTTGAAGGTTCTCACCTCCCATGCAGGTGGCTCCTGGTTAATTTCTGCCCTGTGCAGTTCCACATCTACCTGTGTGAAATGAAACTATGTCACAGCTAACGATGTACAACTATGGAGACTGCTCTTGGACCTCTCCCCTTTTTTATTTCTCTCTCTCTCTCTTTCTTTGCTCAAAAAATAGAAGTAATCTTTAAAATAATAAAATAAAAATAAATCCCAAATGGATCAAAACCTATACGTGAAAAAGAAAATTTTATTATAATTAAAAGAAAAGAAGATAATATAATTTAATTTCCTTGAGGTAGAAAAGTCTTTCCTAATTAAAGAGAGAGAGGGAGAGAGAGAGAGAGAGAGAGAGAGAGAGAGAGAGAGAGAGAACATATACCACAAAGAAAGCAATAGATAAATTGAACTATAATAAAATTAAAAACCTCTGTAAAGACTGCATTTAAAAAATGCTAATAGACAAGCAACAGTCTGAGAAAAATTAGTAAAGGATATATACAAGGGATTTATGAATAAGAAATGTGAATTTCTGATTTTGAATAACTATATTCATAGACAAAATCATAACAATTGATTATTCTTCAGCTTATTTAACTGTATTTTTATTAAAGAAAAAGTACCAGATTTTATCTTTATACCCCGTAAAAATCCTTACCATTGCAGGATACCTTTACTTTTAGAGTGTGTCCTCTACATCCTTTCTCAGTGGTCTATAGCTCAGCCCCACAGGTTAATTAGCTGATAGTTTAAGGATCAAATTTACAGGTTAATTAGATGGTAGTTAAATTACTTACTGACTTCTACTTTGACTCAAATTATCATATGTATGTGTGTTCCCCAGCACAAAGTAATTTCACAAGGACAATTTTAGAACAGAACAACATAGTCTTAGAAGTAGATTTCTGAGTATAATGGTGATTTGTGCAAAAGTGTCCATCTAATCCCTTCTAACAGTTCTATCGGAATACCAACTAAATATTGAAATTAGAAAAAAAAAATTCTTCATTTGTTCTAGAAAATAGAGATCTGTAGCAATTATTTGCTGAAAGAATCAAATAATTTAAGTTATATATATTTAAAAATTAACCATAATGAAAGAACGGTGACTTAATTAGAACTCTCTATTTGTAATAAACTAACTTGTCTATGTGTTAAATGGAAGAGACCGTAACCTCCTAAAATTTCAATAATTCTACTTAGGCTGAAAAACAAAGACAAAATGTGGATCAGTCAGAAAGTACATTTGGATAGAACCTGTTATTCTAGATAGAACATCACAGGTTAAAGGCCACTGGTTTAGATGGATGAGCCAAACACAAAAACGTTACTATTGGTGACTTCTAATGAGGGAGGTTATGCCAGATGAAATGAGAGCACTACCCCCAAAGGCTGGTTAGCACTTAAAAGTGAGAAAGAACATTTATTCACAGTAGGACCCAAGCTAAGTGATGCTGTTTACTCCCTTGGATTACATTCCTTCTTGGCTAGGGCTGTTCTTAGTGCCAAATTAGCGATGTCATTAACAACAACAAAAACCTCTTTTTTTCTTTATTGTAGTCTTTCCTCCTTCACTGATTAGGATTTACAAACTGTTACCCCAGTGTTGTATAAGCCTAGTCTTTCTACTGTAAGGATGAGCAGGAAAAAGTATACGTAGATTTAAGGTTATTGAACAAATAATCAGAAAAAGCTCTTTCCTATGTATTAATAAAAATGTATATTGCAATTGTAGGAAAACATTGTACAAAACATTTAATGTGTGACCACAACATGACAAGAGGACATGTCTTCAACAGTACAAAAGTTAAAGTTCTTAAGCGTTCAGAAAAAAATTGCTAATCAAAAAAGGTTATTTTGCATATTGGCACTTTCATTGTTGAACATAGAGATAATACTGGTGATACTTCAATATGCCCTGTTGGGAATTTTTAATTTTGAAGATTAAACACGTTGGATAAAAGAGATGCCAGGATGACTCAGCGGCTTGAATGCTTATCTTGCAGCCCTGGGGTCTGAGAATCAAATCCTGGCCCCAGCCCATGTGGACCCATATGCTGAACTGGGGTGTGCCCCCAATTCGGTTCTTAGCTGGGAGTGCTTCCCACGTGGGAGGCCCCAGCCCGGTTTCTGCCCTACATAGTCCCCTGCCCACCTGTGGAATGAAACTGTAGAAAACCAATGATGTGCAATTATGAAAACTGCTCTTAGACTTCCCCTCTTAATTCTGTGTCTCTCTGTCTGTCTTTCCATATCAAAAACAATAAAAATAAATTTAAAAAAAAATTAAAAGAAACAGAGAAGCAAAAACAAGAAAATAGTGTTCCTTCATTCTTCTCAACAAGTATGAAAGTCATAATAAAAAAGTGTGTAAAATAATAAAAATAATTCTCATAACCTTTTGCCTCTGTTACCTCTGGAAACTACTGCTACAAAGTTTTAGTTTGTGAATGGCAAAGCCAGGATTAAATCTTACAGGTCTGGATTGTTTTTTTGTTTGTTAAGATCTAGTTTGTATTTGACAGAGACAGACAGAGACAGAGAGAAGAGGGAGAGCCCTAAGCAGTCTTCATAGTTGTACGTCATCAGTTTTTGACATGATTTGGGTTCACACAGGTGGGAGGGGGCCACGCAGGGCAGAAGCTGGGCTGGGGCCTCCCACATAGGAGGCACACTGCCTTGAGCCAGAGGCTGAAACAGGGGGCAAGAACCAAGCTGGGGGCCTCCCGCATGGGAAGCACAACTCAGTTCAGGATATGGGTTTACATGGGCCAGGGCCGAGAGTCAATCCTCAGTCCCCTAGGCTGCAAAGCAAGTGCTTAACCCATGCACCACCCAAGCTTTTCCCAAAGTCTGAAATGTTGACTAGTGACGCTACAGCTTTTTCTTTGCAAAAGCTGAGACTCAAAAATCCTATCTTCAGGGGAAGCCAGGATGGCTCACTGGGTTAAGCTTTCACTCTGCAACCCCGAACACTGAGGATCAAATCATGGCCCCAGCCAATGCAGGCCCATGTGCTGAACTGCGGCGTGCTTCCCATGCCGAAGGCCCCCAGCCCAGTTCCTGCTTTGCATGGCCCCTGCCCACCTGTGTGAAAGGAAATCATGTTGAAAACTGATGACATATAACTATAAAGAATGCTCTTAGCCTTTCCCATTCTCTCTATGTCTCTGTCTATATCTCAGTCAAAAACAATAAAATTAATCTTCTTTAAAAAATCCTATCTTCATTAAATTATTCTTTTATTTCAAGTACAAAATAAGATATTTACATATATCCATATTTTAGAAAATAAACTTTCATTTAGGTAGTAGATGAAAAACAAACTAAAAGTATAGTTTTATTCAGATATATAATACAATTCAAGAATAAAGAAATCAGGGTACAAATGTAGTAGTAATTATTTTTTAAGTTTACTTTTAAAAACTATAAAACAAAAAACAAAATAAACAAACAAAAAAGCAAACAAACAAACAAAACCTATAAAACAGGGGATGCCGGGATAGCTCAGGAGTTGAGTGCTTGCCTTGTTATTATGAGGTCCGGGGTTTACTTCTCAGCCCCATTCATGCAAACCTACATGCTGAACTGGTAAATGCTGAGATGGTACCATGGCAAAGGTTCTTGCCTCCCATGCATAGGGCTCCCAGTCTGGTTCCTGCCATGTATGGCCCCACATCCACCTGTGTGGAACAAAACCACATCAATAACTAATGATGTACAACTATGAAGACATCTCTGGGCTATCTTCCTTGTCTCTCTCTCTCTCTCCTTCTCCCAAACTGTAATATGAATCCTTAGAAATTATAAAACAAAATCAATTCTAAAATAATCACTGTTAACTTTTAATATTAATAAATATTAAACAACTTTTTTTGAAAAAAATTGCAATTAAAATTAATAAAATTATTCTGCATTTAAAAATTGACATTAGGGCATTAACCAGAACTCAAACAACCGGCACTCTCAAGCAACCTGCAAACACTTTTTGCAGGTTGCTCGAGATTTTTGCCAGTTACTTGAGAGTGCCAGTTGCTTGAGTTCCAGTTAATGGGAAATCTACTCACGTTTATCTGACATCTGCCAATCCCAATGGGTGCTGGTTAACTTAGGAGTCTATTGTACATCTTAACATAATTACATTTTTTAACATAAAAATGTAAAAGAAGAAAAGAAGGAAGAAATTATTATGCTAATTTATATATATAAATAATCATTTCAATCATTATATAGGGATTTTGAAAAGTTTAGATTTAAATGTATGTTTTTGTTATTGATTTTAAGTAATCATTAATAGATTAAAATAGGATGTGCCTGCAAAATGACTGTGAACAGTGCTGCGATGAACATTCAGGTACAAATATCTTTGTAGATTAAGGCTTTCAGGTTTTTTGGGTAGACACCTAGTAGAGGGACTGCTGAATCACATGGCAATTTCATTCCTAATTTTTTGAGGAATCTCCACACAGCCTTACATAGTGGTTGTACCAGTTTATGTTCCCACCAGCAGTGTATGAAGGTTTCTTTTTCTTCACAGCCTCTCTAGCATTTGTTGTTCCTTGTCTTATTGATTACAGCCATTCTAACAGGTGTGAGATGATATCTCATTGTGGCTTTTATTTGCATCTCCCTAATTGCTAGTGCAGTTGAGCATTTTTCATATATCTGTTGGCCATTTGTATGTCTTCATGAGAGAAGTGTCTGTGGATGGACCTTGAAACCATCTTATTAAGTGAAATAAGTCAGACTGAAATAATCAGGAAACATATGACCTCACTTTCATAAAAAAAAAAAAAAAAAGGTCACCTTTCTTTTATAGGTGGAATTTAAAACTGAAAGAACAAAGAAACAAAACTTATGGACACACTCAATAGTTTGGTGGTTACCTGAGGGTAAGGGAGGAGGGGAGAGAGAGAGTGAGGAGGAGGAGTTGGGAGGGGGCACCAGATATATGGTGATGGAAAGAGAGCTAATTCTGGGTGGTGAGCACATAATGTGATGCATGGGTGATATAATGTAGATTTATGCACCTGGAAACTGTCTAATTGTTGCCAACCAATGTCACCCCAATAAATTTAACAATAAAGAAAAAAGAGTGAATATTAAAGTATTTTCTTCCTTCCTTCTTCACAAATTTAGTAATTTAAGCTTTCTGTCAATCAGGGGGAAAACATTGTCTCAATTCAATCTCTACTGACATCCCTATCTCTCTTGGCCCACTCTTATACTCAGGCAATGATCTTTTACTTTTTATTTGATTCAGAACTCTATCAAAATTGATTTAGTTTAGTGAAAAAATGCTGTGCTTTCCTACTCTCCCGACCTCGTGAAAATTACAACTAAACTACAGAACAAGCATCACTTAAAATCACTTGAAATCTAGCTGAACAGAAGTTCTATAAGTATGGGTACACAGAAGAAGCCATCTTGAGACCGGTACGAGAGGCAGAGATGCAGAATGGGCTGGTCCCACACTCATATGTGGTAGCTAAACATTGGGAGGGATATCTTGGCTGCAGAGGCCCGCCTGAATAAAGGGAGTCCCAGGTTTACACCAAGCTCTGCAGTCCAGGGTTCCAGGTCTGGGGAAAGAAGTCCCAACAACTGTTGTGAAAACCAATGGGTGTAGTGCCTGAGAGAGAGGACAGCTAGTGTTCAGACATTACTCCTAAAGGGCCTGCACACAAACTTATTCACTGACAGACTCACTTGCTCTGAGCTCCAGTACTAGGACAGCAGCTCTGGGGCTGATGGGGGCATACAGGGAGAAACTAAATTGACTGGCTACAGGACAAGGGCTAGAGAAAGAGCTTTTTCTCAGACAGAAGGGCTGGTAGAAACCATTGTTCTCCTGTCAATCCCTCCACTTACCCAGCATGCAGACTTAGGTGGGCACCATATGTGAGTCTCCATCAACCTGGATAACACTTTTTGCCCTGCCCTGGTAATTCCCAACATTCTTCCGGTGACTTTTCCATAAAAATGGCCTGTCTTAGCACATGCCACAGACTTTTCTAAAATATCTCTTGGGGATGCAAGGATGGCTCAGCAGGTTGTGTGCTAGGGTTCAAGGATTGAGTCCTGGCCCTGGCCGGTATGGACCCATATGCTGAACTGGGGTGTACCCCCAGTTCGGTTCTCACCAGAGTGAGCTTCCTATCTAGGAGACACCCAGTTTGATTCCCACCCCAGCTCATAGAGGCATGCCTCCCATGTAGGAGGCCTCCAGCCAGTTACTGCCCTGCCCAGCCCCATGCCCACCTGTAGAATGAAACTATGTAGAAAACTGATGATGTACAACTATGTAGACTGCTCTGGGAACTCCCTTCTCTCTCTCTCTCTCTCTCTCTCTCTCTCTCTCTCTCTCTCTCTCTCTCTCTCTCTCTATCTCTCCTTTCTCTCTGTAAAATAATTATAATAAAAATATCTCAAAGGTTTCAAAACCCCAAACAAGCAGCATCTAAATGCAGCACAAGTGGCAGCTGGCCTGGTTTTGGATCTTAGCCTCTCCCAGTAACCTCCAAGCTCAGCACCAGTTGCATCCATCTGCAGATCACTTTGTAATCAATACCAAGTGGCTGCAGGCAGGGTACAGCCCCTCCCAAGAGGCCCCAGAGCCAACACACCTGGTAGCCACTTTTAGACATCATCATAACACCATTTATACACCTCCAAAAATGACACACCCAAAGGGCTGACTCAGCAGGCACCAGAGCCCTGATAAAGTAAATCCTGCTCTATAGAGTATGGGGCCTGCGCCCTACACCTTCCTCCACTGTACTCACAGACAGTTCTTACAACCATTCATACTGAAGGTCAATCCTTTCCATTGGTGTGTCTACAGCAACCAAAGTTTATCTACAATAGGAGGGCACACACAACCCACACAAGTGACACACCTGGAATATGCAGCTTATATGACCAGGGAGACTATATCAATGGGCTCCACAGGACACCTACTACATAAGACCACACTAAAGACCAGGAGACATAGTAGCTCTACTTAATACAGGAAACAAACACAGGGAGGCAGCCAAAATGGAAAGATAAAGAAACATATCACAAATCAAAGAACAAAACAAAGCTCCAGAAAAAGTAATAAGCAAAATGAAGACAAGTAATTTATCAGATTCAGAATTTTAAACACCAATTATCAGAATGATCAATAATATAAATGAGAACTTTAACAGAGGTAGAAAAATTAAATAAAGCCAGTCAGAAATGAAGAATATAGTAACTGAAATAAAGAATTCATTAGAGAAAATCAACAGCAGATTGATTGAAGCAGAGGACTATATTAGTGAGTTGGATGATAAGATAGAGGAAACAACCAATAAGAATAGAAAACAAGAAAAAAAATTCAAAAAAATAAAACGTTTAAGGGTCTTTTGGGACAACATCAAGAATACCAATGTTCACATCATAAGTGTTCCAGAACAAGAGAGCAAAAAATACAAAATGTATTTGAAGAAACAAGAAATTAGTAAAGAAAACTTCCCTGACCTAATAAGGAAATAGACATACCAGCCCAGATAAACCCAAGGAGGCCTAGACTAGTACATGTCATAATTAAAATGCCAGAAGTTGAAGACAAAGAGAGAATCCTAAAAGTAGCAATAGAAAAGCAGTGCGTTACTTGCAAGGGAGCTCCCATAAGACTGTCTGATGAACAGAAACTTTGCAGGCCAGAAGGGATTGACATGAAATATTCAAGTAATGAAAAGCAAAAGACCTGTAACCAAAATTAGTCTACCTAGCAAGGCTATTTCTTAAAATCCAAAGATAGATAAAGATCTTCTCTGACAAGAAAAAGCTAAAGTTCATCACCACCCAATCAGTCTTATAAGGATTGTGAAAAAGACTTCTTAGATATTAATAACAAAAAAGATTATATATATATATATATATATAAAATAAATGGCAATAACTGCTTATCTATCAACAATTACTTCTAATGTTAATGGATGAAATACTCCAATCAAATAATATGACTGAATGAATAAGAAAACAAGCTTACACATCCTGCCAACAAGAGACTCACAAGATGAAAAATACATAGACTGAAAGTAAAGAGATAGAAAAATATATTTCATGAAAATGAAAAGGGAATAAAAGCTGGGTAGCGATAATTATACGAGACAAAATAAGCTTTAAAACTAAAGCTATAACAAGAGACAAAGAAGAACCAATTAACCCCACTTCTGAGTATTTATGCCTAGAAACCCAAAACATTACTTCAAAAGAACATGTGCATACATATGTTCATTACATCATTATTTACATTAGCCAAGATATGGAGGCAATGTAGTTGTTCATCAGTGGAAGAAGAGGTCTAAAATATATACAAGAGAAAATTACTCAGCTATAAAAACTAATGAGATCTAGCCATCTGAAACTACATGGATAAACATAGAGGGTATTGTGTTGAGTGGAGCAAGTCAGACAGAGAAAGACAAATGCCATATAATTTCACGTGTATGTGTAATCTAAAGAACATTATAAGTGAACAAAGAAGCAAATTTATAGACACACATAACAACATTTTGATGGTTGTCCGATGGGAAGAGTGTTAGGGGATGGATGAAAAAAGAGAAGAGCTTAAGAAGTACAAAGTGGTAGCTAAAAAATAGTCATGAAGATATGAAGTATAGCATAAAGAATATAGTCAATAATAATGTAATAATTGGGGATGCTGGGATGGCTCAGTGGGTTGAGCTCTTGCTTTGCAGTCCCAGGGTCCAAAGATCAAATCCTGGCCTCAGCCTGTGTAGACTCATGTGTTGAACTGGGATGTGCCCCCAGTTTAGTTCGTGCTGGAGCCGATGTGGGAGGCCCACAGCCCAGTTCCTGCCCTGTGCAGTCCTGGGCCCACCTGTGGAGTGAAACTAATGATGTACAGCTATGGAGACTGCTCTGAGTCCTCCACCCTTTTGTCTCTCTCTCTCTCTCTCTCTCTCTCTCTCTGTCAAAAAAAAAACAAACCAAAAAACAAAAAACAACAACAATAAAAATAAAAATAAATCTTTAATAAGGTAATAACTATGTATGGTGTCAGTTGGGTACTAGATTTGTCAGTGTGATCACTCAGTAAATTATGTAAATATATAATCAGTATGTTGTACATATGAAGCATAATATTGGACATCAACTGTAAAAGCAAAATAAGAAATAATAATTTTTAAAAGACTGATTTAGTTTAACTTACTATACTTGTTTTCTGTAGCAAGATACATTTATTTTGTTTGGGTATATACAGTTCATTTTGTGATTTTTAAAAAATACATTAATTCTAAGTACTATACAGAAGAACTATATATTTGTAGTTATTTAATCAAATGCCAATTGCAGTTATTGAAAAATTAGAATTTTGCTTGACCCTCAAAAGAGAATATATTCATCTAAAGTAAAAATATTGAAGGAACTTTCTTAGCAATAGAACTTGGTAACATTGATTATAAACATGTTTACAAAGCAACTCCTCAATCCAAACGGGGGCAATATTATAGATTACCACTTTCAATATTCACTCACAACCTTCTTTACCTTATCTCCCGGCACTGACTATTCTTAGAATCAGTATTTTGGATCTGATGAAAATTTGTTCCTCTTGATAGTTAACTTGAGAATATATTCCAGAGTAGTGAACTAATCAGGAGAACATGAGAAACTGTGAAAGCTAACCTGTACTGATGTACATTCAAACTCTATTTTTATTATCTGAAGACTATTAAACACCCTACTGCAACTGTCTTTCTGGACATACCCTTCATTACCAACAGAGCAAGAATTAACTTAATGCGGGAAGTAATGGTGAAATTTCATAGAAAATATAGTTCCCATTTCTTTAGTATTAGATCAGATAGCTCCAAAATATAGTAAATTTGGTGCATTATTAAAAAATATATATGTGACAATCTCTGATCTATAAACTATAAAGCTATGGATTTATTACTGATGATTAGGATAACATTAAATCCCTCATATGGGTATGCTGGAGGAAATGTATGTTTATGGGGGTTTGCATGTGTGTACACATGTGTGTATTTGAGCCCATAATATTAAATATTTCCTGGTGTGCAAAACCAAAAACAAGCCAATAGTGTAGGAAACTACCAGAAGAAGTTCCAGTTGATCACCTGAGTTCCCAAAATAATCCTCTGTGGCTCCATTATGAGGTGGCATCTAAAATTTTGTGATGGCCAGTAAATTAGGAGTGTAGAGCCTTGATGGCCTATTGTCACAAGAATGTCTACATAAACAAATAGAAGATAGGGTCTTAAATTTAGTGGGATTTTCATTTTACTTTCTCAACCCCTGGGAAAATAATCCCTTCTTTGGGACCCAGCCCCACTTGAGCCATAAGCCTCAAGTTACAGAGACAGAAGTACAAAACATTATGCTGGTCTTTGTAAGTAATGGTGAATGGAGAAAATCCTACCTTCACCACCTGGTTTCCAGACCCATGTATTCTACTTAGGGATAGAGAAAGCAACATAGAATGGCCATGGTTTAAGATGTATACCGCATCTTGAAAAATAATGCCATATTTTTACGGGGTACATTGTCCATCTGGTACCTAAGCTACAACTAAAAGAGATAGTTCAACAATACTATTTTTATGACAGCTCCAGAATGTGGTGGAACCAGTGTTTCTTACGGTCATGAACCCACTGCCACTAAAAAGAATAGTTCCAGAGTTTTTACTTGGCCTTTCTATCACATTAGCTTTCTATTTGTTGAAGAACCGACGTGAAAGCTGTGCCAAATGCCAAGTATGTTTATTGTGACCTGTAAAATGACAACTGGTGTGCCAAAGATGCAATGGACCCTTTGACATGGATTTTGTTAGAACTCCAAATATTACTTTACCTCCAAATGTCTCTAGACTAACACAAGGCTATGAATATACTAATTAACTCCATATCAGTATCAACTCAGATCTTATATCCAATAACTTTTAAAAATGTAGGTGTTTTCTTTTTCATTCATTTTAATTTTTCCTGGATCTATAGAACACATATATAGAATAAATATGCAAAACATATATATTCTGCGTGTACATAAAAGATGACTAATGGATGAGCTGAAGGCTGAGGTTAGCTTCCTATGTGTATATGTGTGTATTCACACATATATACATGTGTATACTGTATTTTTCGGCGTATAAGACGACTTTTGAAATGAAAAAAGTCAACCAAAAAGTGGGGGTCGTCTTATACGCCCGGTCGTTTTATACGCCGGAAAATACGGTAATATAAAATATCAAACATATGTTGATGTGTGTGTATATGTATATGACTGTTGATAGATAAATATAGAAAAATATAAGTATATAGACTAACAGATATAGATGCTATAGGTAGATGATATAGTTGATATAGATAGATATATAGATGATATAGATACAGATGATATAGGTATATAGAGATGACATAGATATAGGTGATAGATGTAAGTATAGGTATAGTCATAGATATAGATGATATAGATTTTATATGATATATATGTGTATCATATATATATATGTATGTATATATATGTATATATGTATATATATGTGTATATATATATATATGATATAGATAATGAAATAGATGCTTAGATATAGATGATGAGAGAGAGAGAGAGATCCTTGTTTCCTGCCCATGTATTTGCTCAAATAAATACCAGAAGTGCTCTTAAACATCTTCAAATATTTTTATGCTGCCTTTTGTTGCTTGCTGCCATTTAACATTGCTACTTATTAAAATAATTATACCCACATTGTT
The DNA here is from genome assembly GCA_004027555.1 of Craseonycteris thonglongyai. Classification (NCBI taxonomy): domain Eukaryota; kingdom Metazoa; phylum Chordata; class Mammalia; order Chiroptera; family Craseonycteridae; genus Craseonycteris; species Craseonycteris thonglongyai. Next base: position 17,820 of record PVKE010013967.1, on the reverse strand, counting down.
TCTAATAGTTAAGTGCTTCCTCTAAGTCTCATAAATCTGAAATATCATTATGCCTATTATTACTAGAAAGTACAATTATGTTTTTATTTATTTGCATTTATTTTTAATTTTTAAATTAGAGTTAACATACTACATTATATCATATTTCAGGTGTACAGCACAGTAATTAAACATTTATGTAACTTACTCAGTGTTCACTTCTTTAAATCTAGTACCCATCTGACACTATACATAGTTATTACAATATTTTTTACTATATTTCTTATGCCTTGCTCTACATCCCTGTGATTGTTTTTACAACTGGCAACTTATACAGTTTGATCCCTTCCCCCTTTTCACCTTTCCTCCAAATCCTTCTCCCATCTGGTAACCATCACAATATTCTCTGTATTCATGTTTGTTACTATTTTGTTTGTCTGTTTATTTGGTTTTCTGATTTCACATATACGTAAAATGATGTGATATCTATTTTTCTCTGTCTCATTGATTTCACTTAGTATAATACTCTCTATGTCTAGCCATGTTTTTATAAATGGCAAGATTTCATTCTTTTTTATGGCCAAGTAATATTCCATGGTACATGTGTACCACATCTTCTTTATTCATTCATCTATTGATAAAAACTTATGTTGCTTCTATATCTTTGTTGTTGTTTTATGTTGTTAAATTTATTGGGGTGACATTGATTGATATCAATTACATTGTTTCCAGGTGTACAATTCTACATTACATTGTCTATACATCGCATTATGTGCTCACCACCCAGAATCAACTCACTTTCCATCACTGTATGTTTGATTCTTCATCCCTACTCCTCCCCACACGTCTCTCCCACCCACCTCCCCCCTTACTCTCAGGTAACCACTAAATTATTGACTATGTCTATCAGTCTTTGTTTTTTTGTTCCTTTCAGTTTTATATTTCACCTATAAGTGAGGTCATACGTTTCTTGATTTTTTCACTATGATTTATTTCACTTACTAAGGTGTCTTCAAGGTCTGTCCATGCTGTCACAAATTGCTGTATTTCATCTTTTCTTATCACTGAGTAGTATTCCATTGTATAAATGTACCACAACTTCTTTATCCAGTCATCTATCAGAGGACACTTTGATTCCATGACTTGGCCACCATGAACAGTGCTGCGATGAACATTGGGGTACATATATCTTTGCAGATTAAGGTTTTCAGGTTTTTTTGGGGTAGATACCCAGGAAAGGGATTGCTGGGTCATATGTCAATTCCATTTCTAGTTTTTTGAGGAATATCCACACTGTCTTCCACAGTGGTTGTACCAATTTACATTCCCACAAGCAGTGTATGAGGATTTCTTTTGGTCCACAGCCTCTCCTGCACTTGTTATTCCATGTCTTGTTGATTATAGCCATTCTAACAGGTGTGAGGTGGTATCTCATTATGGTTTTAATTTGCATTTCTCTAATTGCTAGTGATGTTGAGCATTTTTTCATATATCTGTTGGCTGTTTGTATGTCTTCAGGAGAGAAGTGCCTGTTTAGGTCTTCTGCACATTTTTTTAAATGGATTGTTTGTGTTTTTGTTGTTGAGTTGTATGAGTTCTTTATATATTTTAGATATTAGCCCCTTATCAGAGGCATTGTTTGCAAATATTTTCTCCCATTCGGTTGGTTTCCTTTTTACTTCGTTGATCGTGTCCTTTCTATGTAGAAGTTTTTTAGTTTGATATAGTCCCATTCATTTATTTTTGCTTTTACTTCCCTTGTCTTTGGGGTCAAGTTCATAATGTGTTCTCTGAGCCCAAGGTCTATAAATTTAGTGTCAATGCTTTCTTCTATGCACTTTATAGTTTCGGATCTTATGTGGAGGTCCTTAGTCCACTTTGGGTTGATTTTGGTATATGGTGACTATTCACAGTCCAGATCCATTCTTTTGCATTTGGTTTTCCTATTTTACCAGCACCATTTACTGAAGAGGTTTTCTTTTCCCCTATTGTATATTTGTTCCTTCATTATCAAAGATTATCTGTTCATACATTTGTGAGATTATTTCTGTGTTTTCAATTCTGTTCCATTGGACTGTATGTCTGTTTCTCTGACAATACCAAGCTGTTTTGATTATTGATGATTTGTAGTATAGACTGAAGTCAGGGAACTTGTTGCCTCCAGCCCTTTTTTTTTTGGAGGATTGCTTTGGCAATTCGGGACCTTTTGTGGTTCCATATAAATCCAATAATTTTTTTAATCTATTTCTTGAAAGAATGTCTGTGGGCTTGTGATGGGAATTGCATTAAATCTGTATATTGCTTTGGGCAATATGGCCATTTTAACTATGTTGACTCTTCCAATCCATGAACATAAAATATCCTTTAATTTCTTTGTATCTTCTTCAGTTTCTTTGGATAGTATCTTACAGTTTTCCATGTATAAGTCCTTCACATTCTTTGTTAAATTTATTCCTATTTTATTTTTGTTTTGATCACAAATGGTATTGTTTTCCTCATTTCTTTTTCTGAAGCTCCATTGTTTGTATATAAAAAAGCGGTGGATTTTTGTACATAGATTTTGTATCCTGCCACTTTACTGTATTCGTTTATTATTTCTAACAATTTTCTGGTGGAGTCTTTGGGGTTTTCTGCATAAAGAATCATATCATCTGCAAAAAGTGACAGTTTAACTTCTTTGTCTCCAATTTAGATGCCTTTAATTACTTTTTCCTGCCTAATCGCTCTGGCTAGTACTTCCAGCACTATGTTGAATAGCAGTGGTGTTGGGGGACATCCCTGTCTCATTCTTGATTTTAGAAGAAAAGGTTTCAGTTTTTCCCCATTCAGTATGACATTCGCTGAGGATATGTTATATATGGCATTTATTATGCTGAGGTATTTTCCTTCTATACCCATTTTATTAAGTGTTTTGATCATAAAGGGATGTTGTATCTTGTTGAATGCTTTTTCTGCATCAGTTGATATAATCATATGTTTTTTTATATTTAATTTTGTGTGGTGTATTACATTGATTTGACTGTGTTGAACCATCCTTGTGTCCCTAGGATGAATCCCACTTGGTCGTGATGTATAATCTTTTTAATACATTGTTGTATTTTATTTGCTAGTATTTTATTTAGGATTTTTGCATTGGTATTCATAAGAGATATGCGTCTATAGTTTTCTTTTTTTTGTGATGTCCTTGCCAGGCTTGGTAAGGGTAATGTTGGCCTCATAGAATGAGTTAGGAAGTACTGCCTCTTCTTCAATTTTTTGTAAAAGTTTGAGGATAGGTGTTAGTTCTTCTTTGAATGCTTGGTAAAACTTGTTATTGAGACCTCTTGCTTTTGAGAAGGTTTTGGATGATTGTTTCAATTTCCTTACTGTTGATTGGTTTGTTTAGGTTATCCTGTTATTATTTTTTTTTTAAGATTTTATTGATTTTTGACAGAAACAAAAAGAGACAGAGAGAGACAGAGAGAAAGGGAGGGCCCAGAGTAGTCTCCATAGTTGACAGCATTAGTTTTCCATGTAGTTTCACTCCACAGGTGGGCACAGGGCTGAGCAGGGCAGGAACTGGGCCGGGAGCCTCCCACATAGGCCCCGGAAAGAACTGAACTTGGGGCACACCCCAGTTCAGCATATGGGTCTGCATGGACTGGGGCCGGGGTTTGATCCTCAGTCCACAGGGCTTTAAAGTGAGCGCTTAACCCACTGAGACATCCCAGCTTCTCCTATCCTGTTATTCTTGATTCTGTCAAGGTAGACTATATGTTTCTAAAACTTGTCCATTTCTTCTAGGTTGCAAAATTTGGTGGCATACAGTCCTTCATAATATTTTTGTATGATCCTTTGTATTTCTGTGGTATCAGTTGTAATTTCCCCTCTTTCATTTCTAAATCGGATTAGTTGTGTGTTTTCTTTTTTTGCCATGGTGAGTTTAGTTAGGGGTTTGTCAATTTTATTAATTTTTTCAAAGCACTAGCCCTTTGTTGTATTAATTTTTTCTATTTTTTTTTTTTATTCTCTATTTCATTTAGTTCTGCTTTAATTTTTATGATTTCCTTCCTTCTGCTGGCTTTCGGTGTTTTTGGTTCTTCTTTTTCTAGTACTTGAAGATGTGATATTAGGTTATTTACTTGTTATTTTTCTAGTTTATTGAGAAAGGCTTTTAGTGATATAAATTTCCCTCTTATTACTGCTTTTGCTGCATACCAGTAATTTTGGTATGTTGTGTTTTCGTTGTCATTTGTTTTTATGTATTTTTTAAGTCTCTTCCTTGATACAGTCATTTTTTTTAATAACATGTTGATTAATCTCCATGTACATGTGCTTTTTCCTGCTTTCTTTTTGTAGTTGATCTCCAATTTCAAAGCTTTGTGTTGGGAGAATACACTTGGTATGATTTTGATCTTCTTAAATTTGCTGAGGCTAGCTTTGTGTTCCAGCATGTGCTCTATCCTTGAAAACGTTTCATGTGCACCAGAAAAGAATGCATAGTCCTGTGTTTTAGGATGAAGTGTCCTGTAAATGTCAATTATGCCTAGTTGCTCTAATGTATCATTTAAAGCTGATATTTCTTTGTTTATTTTCTGTTTGGACGATTTGTCCGTGGCTGTCAATGAGATATTTAAGTCCACTACTATAATTGTGTTTTTATCAGTTTCTCCTTTTAGATATGTTAGTAGTTGCTTTGTAAATTTTGGTACTTCTTGGTTAGGCACATATATATTAATAAGTGTAATATCTTCTTGTTGTATTGTCCCCTTTATTGCCATGAAATATCCATTTTTGTCTCATATAACTTTTTGATCCTGAAGTCTGCTTTGTCAGATATAAGTATGGCGACATCCACTTTTCTCTAGGTGCCATTTGCTTGGAGTATTATTTTTTTTGCACCCTTTCACCTTCAGACTGTGTTTGTTCTTGTGGCTGAGGTGTGTCTCTTGTAGACAGCATAAGGTTGGTTTTTGTTCTTTATCCAGTTTGCTGCTCTGTGTCTTTTTATTGGTGAGTTCATTCCATTTACATTTAGGGTGATGATTGATATACGAGGATTTCTTATAGCCATTTTATCTTTTGTTTTCTGGTAGCTGTTTTTTTTATTGTTATTACTTCTTTCCTTTTTTCCTTCCCATTGATTATTTTAGTTTGATGGTGTTTATGACTGTTTTTTCTGTATTCCCTTCTTTTATTGTTATGTATCACAGTTCTAAGTTCTTTTTCAGTGGTTAGCATGAACTTTATATAAAAGGAAGTTTCATATATGCAGTGGTTCCTTTTCTTAAGGATGTTTCTTATCTCGATTATCTTTGAAAACTTAAGTCTTTACTTCCTCCCCTTTTTATATTTTTGTTGTTCCAGATTATCCCTATTTACTTTTACATTTTGGTTCAGGTCCATTCGCCTCCTCCAGTATTTCTTTAAATGCTGGCCTTGTACTAGAGAATTCCTTCGGTTTTTGTATGTTTGCAAAGGTCTTTAGTCCTTCTTCATATCTAAAGGATAACTTTGCTGGGTATAGAATTCTTGGCTGGTAAATTTTCTCCTTTAATATTCTAAATACTTTGTTCCATTCCCTTATGGCTTGTAGAGTTTCTGTTGAGAAATCTGATAATAGTTTGATGGGCTTTACTTTATATGTTATGGCAGGGGTTCCCAACCTTTTTATACCCTAGGGCGCATTCTAAAATATCGGTAGGGTGGCGGGCACCAGCTATTTCTAAGGATATTTATTATTGAACATGAATAAAAATAATAAACAAAAATAATTTTAAAATAATAAATTTATTGTACAAATTATATACACACAAAGAAACATATATACAAAACGTAATACAAAATAAATAAAAAACACACGTATAATAAAATCATTTAAAAAAACATAAAAGAAAACATAAAAAAAAAACAATCTGTCAGTGTGATCTTTGGCATTGCATGTCATTGGCCAGTGCCTTGTAATTAGGAGAGTATGACGAAAACCCTGTTAGCAAACAATTATTAAGATAATCATCAGTAAGTCGAGATCTATATCATGATTTTATTAAATTCATGTTTGAAAACAAAGGTTCGCATAAATACGATGACCCGAAAAACAATTTGACTTTATATGCCGCTTTTTTTAAAAATGGGAACCTTTCTCTGTCGACTATGTTCCATAAATCCTCTGATATTAAGAATTTTAGCAAAATATCGTTCTTAAGGTTCAAAATTTCTAACTCTAGTTCTTCTGCTTTCCCCTGAACAAGGTCTGCAATACATGGAGCTAATTCTATTACATTTATTAGGCAAGTAAAAGGATTGATACAGAAGGAGGCAATTGGCTCGATATTTGTAAACTGCAGAAATCTCTCTTCAAACTGTTTTTGAAGCACTTGCAGGGTCTCAATAAATAATGACACGTTTATTTCATTGTTACCTAGCATTTTCCTCATATATGGGAAGTGCACGAGATACTTGATATGCAGATGTGATATCAACAAAATCAATTTTGCTTTAAATGCGTTTACAGAGCTTATCATTTCAGCTCTATTTTTGTCTTTTCCCTGCAACTCCAAATTGAAAGAATCTAATTTTTCCATGGTGTCAGTAAGAAAACCCAAATCCAACAGCCAGCAAGAGTCTGTTAGTTCATCCTAATTTTCATTTTTATCATGTATAAATGTTTTTATTTCTTCAATTAAGTTCACAAATCTTGTAAGAACTTGACCTTTACTGAGCCAATGTACTTCATTATGCAGGATGAGACCGTGTTCTTTATCTTCAGTATCGTCTAACAGGGCCTTGAAAAGTCGGTGTTGCGATGGAGCTGCTCGAATAGAGTTGATTCTCTTTGTGACTATTTTCATAACATGTTCAAAGGGCAGTATTTTACAACACAAAGCTTCCTGATGGATAATACAGTGATAGGACATAAAGTTTGAAAATGATTCATCTTTCCTGCAAAGGGCAATAAATCCTTTGTTTTGACCAACCATTGCTGGTGCCCCATCGGTAGTTATCGCAGACAACTTATGCAAAGGCATGTTTATTGACCTGGTGTATGTTCTGAAAATTTTATAAATATCCTCACCTCTCATCTGTCCTTTCATTGGTACTATTTGCAACAGCTCCTCTTTTACTGTGAAGTTACTAAATACCATTCTCACGGTAACTGCCAACTGTGCGGTGTCTGATATATCTGTTGACTCATCAAATTGCAGAGAAGCAGTCCCATATTTCCAAGTCAGTCTTTAACTGAGTTTGCAAGTCTTTTGAAATTGCGTGTATTCTTCTTGTGACTGTGTTATTTGACAGCTGTAGGTCTTGTATCACCGACATAATCTCACGCTTGTTAGAATATTCCTCAAACAAACAATCAGCAGCAGTCAGAAACGCTTCTTCTAACAATTCACCATCCTGGAACGGTTTTTCTTCTTTGCGAGCATGTGAGAAATTTTGAAAGAAGCAATGGTTGCCTTTTTAGATTTTTCCACATGTCTAGTGAAAACCGTCTGTTGAGTAGTAAACTTAATTTTAGTACATTGATTTTTTCTTTCTTACTTCAGATTTAAGTGGATAATTTGTATCAAAAGTGGTATGACTTGTCTGAAAGTGACATTCAACATTATGTTTTTTAGGCACTGCAATACTACTGCCACACAACAGGCAAATGCATTTACCTTTTAAATTAATGAAACAATATGATTCCTCCCAGTCTGTGTTAAAATTATAGGTTCGTTTTCTCTTATTTGGTCCACTCATTTTAGGACTAAGAAAATAACAATAAAAATAGTTATAGAACTACAATATCATATCAAATTGCCACCATAATAATAGATTACCTACCTCACTTTTAGTTCATTTAAAATCGAATATATCAAAACATTGTGATCCTAGCTAACCGTCACGACCCGATCAGTCCAGCAACCACAATCAAAATGGCAACTTCGTGTCTCCTGGTTGGGTGGAGGAGAGTTTAAAGAGTGCAGCGTCTAAACAAGACGCGACATGTACAAAGGCAAAAGCTAGGAAAAATTTTATACATACGATATTGCAAACATACCAACGGATATAATAAACATGTGTAGATACTCAAATAATATTTTAAAATTCTAACAAATGTATAAAAATAAATTATAGTTTTACTTAGTGTTTATGAAAAACTTCTGATGCAGTCAAATAATGGTGGGCGCACAGAAATCGGGCTGTGGGCGCCATGGCACCCGTGGGCACAGGGTTGGGAACCCCTGGGTTATGATGTTCTTTGTTCTGGCTGCCTTGAGGATTCTTTGTTTGTCTTTGACCTTTGATATCTTTATATAATGTGCCTTGGAGAGGGTCTGTTAGGATTCAAGTAGCTAGGGATACTGTTTCCTTCTTGGATTTGAGGTTCCAGTTCTTGCCATAGATTCTCATTTACTATTTGTTTGAGTAAATTCTTTGTGCTCATCTTGTTCTCAGCTCCTTCTGGAATACAGTGTTCCCTCGCCACTTCGCGCTTCATGTTTTGCGGCTTCAGTGCTTCGCGGGTTTTCCCAAAATAGTCATCAAAAAATAAAAATGAAAAAATGGAACCATGTTGGCAGCCACATTGCGGAAAGAAGCGTTGTTTCATGTGGATGCGTGAGAGAGAAGGATCCCTGCATGTCAAACAAAGAGATGAATTGACTCAGAGTCCATCCCACGGGCTCTCATAAAGGCGCGTGATTGGTTTCCGGTGCCACATCGACCCAGGAGAGTACGAGTGGATTTATCCCTGTGAGTTGATTGTCTGCGCATCATCGCAGCCTCACCTAGCATCTTCTCTTGTTGTATCTCGCCAGTCTTGTCCATGATGTTGACTGTCTCGCATACTGTATTTTAGTGTTGTGTTGGCGATAACTTGTTTTGTTTAAGCGATCACTTTTTTTATTAATTAAGCCCTTATAATGCC
>PVKE010013966.1:10569-35795 GCA_004027555.1 Craseonycteris thonglongyai | reverse complement strand
GCGGTTAATGGGGACCAGAACCTTCCGCGAAAGCTGAAAAACCACGAAGTAGGGTTTGCCCCTAGGAATTTTCGTGTATGCGGGTACAAGAATGTTTTAAATATGTAAACAGTATTCATACTTCACTCATTTAAGACAAAAATTACAACAGTATACGTATTTACTTAAACGTGTCAGTGCTAATTAATAAGGTGAATGACAAAACCTTATACAGTCATAAACATGAATCAGCATGGCTTTCTGAGAGAGGCGGAGAGTCTCGTGTGGGTGGCGGAGGAGAGGCTGTCACTTGACTCGTAGAAGCGTTAGGCTCCCTCGGAGACTTTCTCTCTCGCGCATCCACATGAAACAACGCTCCTTTCCGCCATGTGGCTGCCGACATGGTTGTATTTTTTCATTTTTATTTTTTGATGAATATTTTGGGAAAACCCGCGAAGCACTGAAGCTGCAAAACGTGAAGCGCGAAGTGGCGAGGGAACACTGTATATCACTTACAGGAATCTTTAAAACTACCAAATCTTGGGTCTAATCCCTAGAGACTAAACATAAATTACACATGAGTGGGGCCTCATCATCAATATGTGTGTCCCTAAAGTGATTCTAATATGCAGCCAGGGTATAAAACCACTGGAGAATTTTATCTGACCCTGTGGGTCTCAAACTTGACTTCACATTATAATCCTCGAGGTAGTTTTGAAAATGACTAGTGCCAGGGAAAGCCGGGATGGCTCAGTGGGTTAAGTGATCACTTTGCAGCACTGAGGACTCAGGATCGAATCCCGGCCCCGTGTGCAGACCCATGTGCTGAACTTGGGAGTGCCCCCCTGTTCAGTTCTCTCTGTCTCTGTATCTCTCTCTCTCTCTCTCTGTCAAAAACAATAAAAAAAAAGTACTAATGCCTGGGTCTCACCCATATAGACTCTAATTTAATTAATCTGGAATGCAGCACAGGCATCATAATTTAAAAATATTATAATTACCAAGAGAGTATTCAAATCTACTGATGCCCAATTCCGGTCACTCCCTATATTGGAACACTCAGGGTTTAGAGTCAAGCAGAAAATGCCTGAGTCCTGTTTTTGCCAGTATTGCTCTGATTTTTTCACCTATAGAGAGGGAAAATAATAACCATTGTCTAGGATTTCTATGAGACTTAAAGGATGGAAAATGGCTAATACAACATGTCTTACATGTAGAAGCTGCTTATTAAATAAAATTAACACAGCTCCAAGTTTTCTTATTTACTTATTTATTGTTTAATTATTTTTGACAGAGAGAGACAGAGAGACAGACAGACAGACAGAGACAGAGAGAAGGGGGAGGGCCCAGAGCAGTCTCCATAGTTAACAGCATTAGTTTTCCACATAGTTTCATTCCACAGGTGGGCATGGGGATGCACAGGGCAGGAACTGGGCCAGGAGTCTCCTGCATAGGCCCGGCAAGAACTGAAATGGGGGCACATCTCAGCTCAGCACATGGGTCCACATGGGCCAGGGCCGGGATTCGATCCCTGGTCTCTGGGGCTACAAAGCGAGCACTCAACCCTCTGAGCCATCCCAGCTTCCCCTCCAAGTTTTCTTTTATGTCTCTTATGAAGGAAGATTGGAGGGGCAGGAGCAATAGACATTTGGATACATTTCATCATCCTCTTCAGACCAGCGGCATTGATATCACCCCAAATTTTGTATTTCAATAAGAAGCACAGGAGATTTGTATGTGAGATAAAGTTTAAGCAGCCTAGAAACTCCCTGGCAGAATGAAACACGTGTTGGTTAAACTTACTGAGACATGTGGGAGGTTGGTTTTTGGGGTTGGGTAAAATTAAAAAGTTTTGAAAGATTTTATAATATGAAATATAAGCAAATCTAAACCTGAATTATATACAGTCTTCCTTCAAGCCAGACCTTACACCACCATCTTATTTTTTACAGAATTGGGATACAGGTTTAAAATGCCTTTTCTTATTTACTATCAAGTTAATGAAGGTTATCTTTGATTATCCAATGAGTCATGTTGATTCATTGCTGAGGGTCATCCTTAAAACCTTTGAGTTAAGTTGATGTTTATTTTCAGGCTTGATAAAGTGTGTGTTTGTGTGTTTCCAAAGATGAAGTGTTTGAGTTGGAAATGAATGAGTCAGGTATTTATTGCCCCCTAAAATGGGGATAGTTCAGCAGTAACAGAATGTATATATAGGAAGGGGTTGTATACCATCCTGGGGCCACATCCTTGTGTTAGAAAATAAAATGTCATCCAACCTTGTGATGATAACTCTCATAAGTAAGGCAAATGACATGGTAGGACAGTTAACCCACATTCTTTTCATAAAGTTAAGTAGTTCTTGTTGGCTAAATTTGCTATATCTATAGACTGTCTTGTACACTTTCAAGATACAATCTGCAATAATTGCAATTATGGAATTCCTAGCACTGTGTTTGCAACTACTTAAAATTTTGATTGTTCTTGTTCCTATTACATCTGTTGTACTTCGTGTGTGTGTGTATGTGTGTGTTTTCAAATGAAATGAAAGTTTCTTTTTATAGCATATTTGTTGGAGAAAAAAATTAAAAGGTTGTGGGAAGAGAAAATGTCATCAGAGAAAAACTGCAAAATAACACCATGAAAAGGACAGCATATTGTAAGAGGAGATGATATGGTAGATGGTCCTTATTCAATGGTGAGTGAATCTAGGCCTAATGACCAGATGGCAGAGCTGAACACAGAAATTCCATATGTGTGATGGCAATGAGGGAGGGCCATTGACATACTTGCTTTTCCAGCCAAATGCCTTGGCAGATGCAGAGTTTTACACTTTAACATTTCAATATGGCACTAAAACCCAGGAGAAGAGTCAGATGTAAGATTGAAAGCTGATTTAAAGTGGCAGAGTTTAAGGCAGATCCTATCATATCAGGGTGAAAGCTATGAACAGAATGTGAGGGGAGATTAGCCTTTGCAAAGATGGTATTTTGGATCTGCTTGTCTTGTTACATTCTCTAAAGAGAAACCAAACCTGGTCATATTAGTTATATGCTTCTTCCTGTCCTCAAGCCTTTCAAATAATAGTAATAATAAAATAAAAATCAAGTTGCAAAAATAGATTATTAAGGAAAAGTAGCATTAATGTGCTCTGCCTGGAGTCTGAAATTGCATAATGTGAGTTATTTTCTACTTTGAATAAACTGCGAGAAGTACTTGAAGATTAGATTTTCATTTAATTGCCTTTTTCTGCGTGAGGCGCTAGAGGCAGCCATCTTTTTGGAAAGGGATCATGTCTACTGTGCTGCTTAGAAAGCCCTAAGAAAAATCTAGCAAAAAACAACAACAAAATTCTAACAACACAAATATTTTTTGAAATTAATACACTGTGGGCTAGAAAGTCATTTGCAGGCCCCTTTTTTAGGTCTCAGTTGTCTTTTATAAGGAAGATGACTGCCAAAGGCAGCAACTGCAGATTTACTTTTCTCTAACATATTCTAACTTGGGCCAGGAAAGAAATTATTTTGCACTTTAACTTTCTCCATGCTCTTGGTGTGATGTGTTGTGAAACACAGTCATGTAAGTTTGCTTTGGACCTATCTCAACTTGCTTCTGTAATGAGGTCTGTTGAGAGTAGGAAGTATCTTCTGTGACTGCTTTCTTCTATTTTTTAAGTAATTTTCTCTTTTATTATCTGCACCTTAAGATTCAGGTATCCAACATTTCTGTCCATTCACTGGACATACCTGATATTTTCACAAACTTGCATTTCATTACATGATACTCCACTGAATGGTACCACCTGTCTTCTGTATTTTATTGAGTTCTTTGTTTTCTTTTGAGGGGGGGCATGAATAAATGTGATCATGGTCCCTTAGAGAACCAAAATAAGGACTTTAATTCTTATTTTCCCATGGTGCCAGAAACACCAATATTTAGTTAGTATTTGTGGAATTGAATTAGTGATCATGAAACTTACTGTGTCCATATGGTGTACTGAGAAAACAGGGGAGGGAAGGAAAATGACAAGAAATAAAGTTATATTAGTGTGGCTTATATGGAAGGGGACAGAAGGGTAGACTCAGAAGGTCTACAGCTGCTGCTCTCTGCAGTAGGATTGATGCTTACTAGGTAGTCATGCCTTCACCCTGCTCATTACATTGTGCCCACCTGAAATTCCACCTTCCTGCAAAAGCAATTTCTGATGACACTGATGAGTTATTGTTTCTGCCTTTTACAAACTCCCAAAGTAAGTGGTTTAAGATAACAAGCCACCACAGTAAGTGTTTATAGTGCCAATAGTAATAGTTAATATTTAAGAGTATGTACTACATGCCAGATACTACATTAAGTATGAATTATTTAATCTTAACCAATAATTCTATGCATTAACATTATTTTCTTTATTTTTAAAGATAAAAAAACCAAACCTTCAATTTAAGGGATATATATGAGTCTTCGTTAACCAAAATCAGGCAACCAGAACTCTCTAACAACCAGCAAAAAGTCGAAGAAATAATATTATTTATCTGGCATGGGTGTTGGTTAAATGAGAATTTACTGTATATATGTATATGTAAACCTATGTAATATCTTTGAGGATGAAATTTGATAAAACATAGAGCTGGGAATTAAAACTTGTTCTATTTAATTCTAGAACCCACATCTTTTTATTATTATTAAATTCATTAGGGTTACATTGGTTAGTAAAAATTACATAGGTTCCAGGTGTACAACTCTTTCCATCACCATATATTTAGCTCCCCCTTCTCTTCTCCCACCCCCTCCCCACTTATGCTCAGGTAATCACTAAACTATTGACTATTTGCATTACATTTTATTTCTTTGTTGCTTTCAGTTTTATATTCCACGTATGAGTAAAATCATGTGGTTCTTAGCGTTTTCTATCCGGTTTATTTTGCTTAGCACAATGATCTCTAGTTCCATCCATGTTATTGCAAATGGCAGAATTTCATCTCTTCTTATCGCTGAGTAATATTCCACTACATATATGTATCATGGCTTTTTTATCCAGTCATCTATCAAAGGGCACTTCAGTTATTTTCATGTTTTGGCCACTGTGAACAATGCTGCAGTGAACATTAGGGTACATATGTATTTATAGACTAAGGTTTTGGAGTTTTTTGGGTAGATAGCCAGAAGGGGGATTGATAGGTCATAGAGTAGCTCCATTCCTAATTTTCTGAGAAATCTTAATTCTGTCTTCTAAATCACAGAACCCACATCTTAATTACTATGATATTATAAAAATAACATATGATTATTGGGCTCTTTTAACTGATCTTGTGTTGGAATCTTGTTAGGCTAATATTCACAACATATCTTAGTCTTTTTAGGCTAATGTTCAAGGCCTTTCAAGTCGTATGCATAGTCATACACTTCTACTTATTAATTCCAGAGCATGGCCCTAGCACATTTCATTGTGCATTGTTTTTCGTAAGCCACGTTCCTTACTTGAGGTTTTCTCCCCCTCCCCCCAGTACACTTGATTTTTATGTGTTCCTCAAGATTCAACTCAATTTTTCGTCCTTATGGAAACTTCCTGTGGCCTCTTAAGCCTAGAATGATTAATTTACCTGAAGTATCTTTAAGTCTGTGCACCTCCCTTAACCTCTCAGCAACTATCCAGGCCTATGTTGCTGTAATTTCTCATCTAGAGCGCTAAATACACCTCCCAACTGAGCACACTGTTTCCTCTCAATCTGACCTATGATCTCTTCTTTTCCCAAAATGATCTTTTCAAGCTGTGTCACCCATGCTGCATCCTTATTCTAATGGCTTTCCACTGCTTTTAAGATAAAGACCTATATATTTTACCTAGGCTATATCTCCTGGCTCCTGAGTAACTTTGTGGATTAGCTGCCCTAGGTATAACCTTCTTGCCTTGACTCTTCCCTTCTCTTTTCTCTGTTACCCCATGATTCTACACAGGCTATTCTTTCTCTTTGTATTTGTTCTATTTCTGCCTAGTTTATGCCTGAGTATCCTTCAAATTTAGAACACTTTGAATATGAATAAGAAAAACCAACACTCTCTATCTAAGCTATATGCCAATGATAATCATGGAAAAGTTTTTTAGCTTGAGTTATTATCACTTTTATTAAGTTGCCCAATATTTTAGAGGAAGAACAAAGAATTAATTGAATTCTACATCCTTGGAGGGATACGCAGGCACCAATATCCATGGTGGGGCTTATGACATTAGAGTAGATTGCCTGATTTCTTACTCTCCATACCTACATATATGTAGAATGTTGCCTACAACAATATCTGTTATCTCAAATGCTTTTCTTACCACGTGACCTTGACATTTCTCCCATTCAGTGACAGGATCTGTGACCTGTTTCATTGATCCTGGGTGAGCTTCTCATGTGGGAGGCTTCCTGTTCAACCCCTGGCTCAAGGGGGAGTGCCTCCCATGGGGGAGGCCCTTAGACCAGTTCCCACCCTGCATGACCCCCACCCACCTGTGAGGAACAAAACCATATCAAAAGCTGATGATATACGACTATGGAGACTGCTTGGGGTCCTCCCCTTTCTCTATTTCTGTCTGTGTGTGTGTTTGTCTAAAGCAATAAGATAAATCTTAAAAAAAAAATGAATGAAAAAGAAAAGTCATTAAAATCTTGGCTATAAGGCAAAAAACAAGAGAGCTTGTGCTTTCAATGTTATTCTGTGGGCACCACATGCTCACATACGGAGTACTTAAATCTTTAGGAAAATGCATCTGCTTCAACTTTGTTTTTTACCCTTTAATTAAAACCCAAACAGTTTGTTGTAATATATTAACTTGTAGTTTCTGTCTGATAGAAAAGAGAATTTTAAAGATATTGCCTTGTAGAATGTTAAACAATTTTGTATTTAATGTAGCACTTTTATTTCTAATATTCATTTAAAGAATTACCTATAATATTCAGTACCTCAAATGATCTTGGGACTAGCTTTATCAGATTGCTGGTATCCTCATTAGTGATTTAAGAAATCTATAATGCACGTTTATTTTATATTTGTATTGGAATAATATATTTAACTTTAAAAATTTTGTTCTGATTTTTGTTAGTTTTATGTGAACCAAGAGTTAAAAAGGTAATGTAGATTATTGATTATAGCCATACACTTATAGCTATAAAATTTCCTCTAAACACATTTTTAGCTGTATCCCACTTTTTTTTTTTAAGATTTCTTTTATTGATTTTTAACAGAGAGAAACAGAGACAGAGAGAGACAGAGAGAAGAGGGAGGGCCCAGAGCAGTCTCCATAGTTGACATTAGTTTTCCACATAGTTTCACTCCACAGGCAGGCACAGGGCTGCGCAGGTCAGGAACTGGGCCGGGAGCCTCCCACATAGGTCCCGGCAAGAACTGAACCCCTAGTTCAGCATATGGGTCTGCACGGGCCGGGGCCGGGATTTGATCCTCGGTCCCTGGCGCTGCAAAGTGAGCGCTTAACCCACTGAGCCATCCTGGCTTCCCCTGTAAAGTTCATTTTAGATATTACCTTATATTTCACTAAGTATATCTTCAGCTGTGTTTAATCTATTGTTAAGCTCATTCCCTAAGTGTCTGTTTTTATTTACTGTACATTTTACTTCTAGGATTTAAATTTTTTTTTGTTAAATGTCTGGCTCTCTGGAAATAAATTTCCCATCCTTATCAGACTAAGGACAGATATTTATTTTAAAGACCATGACTAATGACTCCAACATCTAGAACATGTTTATAATAATTTTTTAGTTTTGAACTGAACTGGGGGCCTCACTGCATTCGGGAAGCACACCCCAGTTCAGCATGTGGGTCCTCCCGGGCAGGAACCGGGATTCGATCCTTGGTCCTCGGGGCTTCAAAACGAGCGCTTAACCCGCTGAGCCGTCCCGGTTTTCCCTATAATAATTTTTTAAAATTAAAATTTTACATATTATTTTTAAATTTTCAAACAATTCTTGCTATTGTTAATTGTATTCAGGAAATGGCAGTAGGAAAAGCATTTACAGATATATTTAATACCTAGCATAATTTTTTTTGTTTGTTTTTTTGTTTGTTTGTTTTTTTGAGATGATTAGCCTTTGGTTGAACTGGGCACCTGGGGGCGGTTTTTGTCCGATTTGAGATGAGGCATGTGAAACTGAGCTACAGTCTTTGAAACAGCCTTTCTATATTTTGATTCACACTTATTTTTCAGTGCTGTTCTTCTGTGGGATCCCAGTCCAAAAGTGCAGTCATCACACCCTCCTTGGAGTGCCCTGTATATCAATATTTATATCTTTAGCTTCTCTAGGCTGTCAAAGGTGATTTTCTACATCCCAGTTTTTATCTCTGGAACTGACACTTCCCTTCAGGAAAAGCAGATGCAAGTGTTGAAACCAACTGGCTCATCTGTATCTTTCTCTCTCTCCCTCACCTTCCCTCAAAACAATACAATAAATTTTTAAAAAAGATATTGATCTGAATTACCTATTCTACCATTACTAAAAAGTAAATGTATCTTCCTCACTTTTCCAATTATCTTTTAGTTGATAAATTCTGTTCTCTGAAAATCAGAAACTTAATCAAAAGTCTATAGACATCCAAAGTAAATATCATAAAGTTTGCACACTCGTTTCTTTTATTCATAGTGGATTAACCTCAGACCATTGTGATTCAAAGATCATTTACTCTAAAATGCACACATGTGTAACAAATGTGCAATCTAGTTTTTTCGTCTATGAGACATTAGAGCAACAGATTCAGTAGGGGAATAAGAAGTAGATTGACTTTGTTAGAAAGCATACTGACTACAGCTTGAAGTAATGACTGTCAAGGAAGAATTGGTCAAAATCCAAAATAATAGTCAAAATTCAAATAATATAGCAATGATAGGAAAAATAGTCCTTCCTACCTCATATTATCTAAAAGAATTAATGTGCTATATTGAATATTAATATGTATAATAATACCTGAATGCCCTGCAAAAACAAAACAGAACAGAAAATTATCAATTGTTGCTTAGCAAACTCTACCTTAAAAAAATAGTAAAGTTTGTGATGAATTTAATATAAATTTTATTATTAATTTTAAGCTTAGATTGACAAATTTCAATTTTATTTTCATATATAAAACCTCCCTTTATGCTTATCATTGAAAAAAGTTTTCTTCCCTCAATTATCATTTTTATATTATTAACAGTAACTCATCCTTTCAAATCATATTTATTTATTGGTGGTTATTACCACCAATAATTTATTCTCTATTTATCATTTGGCTCTTTTAAAATCTTTATTCTTGAAGTTGAAATGTATTTTCAAGGCCATTTCTTTTTTACTTTATATCAACTAGCATTGAGCTGTTTTCAGTACAGAGAGAGGAAAAAGAATATTGCTGACATAGCAAATATTTTTCTGCTGAGTTTTTTATCCATTTTGGCCAGTGGTACATTTTGGAGTCTTTAAATGATGACTTTTCTGTTCATATAACCATGATGTATAACAAATTGGACATCAAGCTGAATGCTTATACTTACTTACTATATTTATTTATTTATTTTGATCTTTAAACTAAACCAATATAGCACCTTATCTGACCTAACTTAAGTCCTGGGAACTGAATATATTTCTAAACATATGGGAATTTGACCAAGACACACTCTTTGGTTTGCTCTGTCAAGCAAATTATATACATTTATAAATGGAAATGTAAAAGAAAAAGAAAAGGCAAAAATAATATTTGCAAGCCCAGCATATTTTGCTAGCATAGACTACTAGTCATTCATGCTTCAAGAATCTGGCCTTAGCAATAGTGTGTCACCTTTTCTTCCCATTAGGAAAGGCCATTTTATACTTGAGACTGTCTAAAAATGGTTGCACTTGTGCTCAGAATAATAGTTAGTAGTAGAACTGTAATACTTTGTAAAAGACCTTTGAGATTTTTATTTCCCCATTTATTATACTGAGTTTAGAAACAGTATAATTTTGAGAAACTTAAGCAAGAATGCAATCCCAGATGAAAAAGCTATGCATTAAAAAATATTTAATTCAATATAATTATTTTCCACAGTCAATCCCTAAACATTAGGTCTTTAAAATCTACTCAGAAAAATGACTGAGGATTGCTACTAATACTTATGGCCCAGGTGTCATGGATGCCAGTCACTGCAATTGTACAACAGTCACTCATTGAAAAAAAAATGTTTTTCCCAAATACTAGGTGATGGAACCAGGTTTCTGAAAGAAAGAAAAAAATAATTTTTTTTCAAAATCCAGAATGTGGAATCTATGGGGGTAAAAGTCTGGGCATGAAATGTGGGCAGAGCTGATTACTCACCAGAAAAAGTGCTTCTGGCATTGGAGAGTTGGATATAGTGGGGTCTCAGTGAGTCATCAGAGCAAAGCCTCTGGAGCTCACTAAAACCAATCAGGTTCAAATGTGGCTGCATGCGGTGAGAGCACAACCCAGGAGAAATGGGGCCTGCCTGCCCACTGCACTGGCGGAGGGCCCCATTTTAAAAACGTGGTGATTGTCCTCTAGCCCTCATACCAACGCTACATACCTCCATCTCCAGCCACCCCATATGTCTCCAATATCCCCGGAGCCACCAAGGGTGAGTTCCTTTCAACGACTGAGTCTGTGTGTGGCCACTTCAAGAGGATGTCTGTGTCTTCTGCAACCTCTGTCCCACCTGGACAGTCAGAATCTCCAGTTTTTCACGATCAGATGTGCGGCTTTTCTTCCCAGCACGAGTTCTCTGGACTGAGAAGCCTGGTGTGTGGCTTGAATCCATTGCTCATCTGGAAGGAACCTCTGCAGTTGTGATATTGCTCCTGATTTGCAACAGCCACACAGTGGTTTGGGGCAAGCCCGTGTAGCATCTCTGACCCTCCTTCCAGTCTCAACATGGCTTCTTCTATGTATCCTTTGTTATAAAACTTCTGGTCAGCTTAGGTTGACCAGCTGTCCCATTTTAAAAGGGACAGAAAACAATAGTACTGTCTTGTTTTAAACAATATGTATAGTCACCCTAGTCTCATTCAGCTACATTCAAGGTGTCGGTAGGCTGACCATAACTACTGTCTAAAACAGGACAGTACCATTGTTTTCTGTCCCATTTAAATGGGACATCTGGTCAGCCCCGTCATGAATAAATGTTCTTTACTTTCCAATTTTTTGATCCTTTGGTCTTCTCATATATCAGTTATTGTCTCTATCATTTATTCCAGAATCAGATCACATTGTTTTAAAAATTCTCTTAATTAACACACATTTATTAATTTTTTTGCTATATTCCAGGTACTATGCAATTATCTGTATGTAAAAAACATAAAATATAAAGATTTTAACAAGCTCATAATTCAGTGAAGAAATAAAACATAGAAATGGCACATACAGATACAATGTTGAATTATTTTGAGCCAAAAGAATATAAAAATATGCATGGAAAGATGGTAGAAATCAATGGAACATGGTCTCTTAGAGATAAAACATAAAATCTAGAAAATGGAATACATCATTGATAAAGATATTGTTTATACACCAGACCACAAACAGAATACATTATCAAATAATCAATATCATTGTATTTTGAATACATGAGTCTTTATTTAAATTGTTGAAAGGATTGGAAATTGTGAAACCTCTAAATAATCTGTTTTTCCCTTCAGAATTGACAGTTAAAGTCTAAAGAGAAATATTTTGTAGGCAAATGTTAAGTTTGGAACGTAGCCCAAAGAAACATATGACAATCTCTGTGGGTATACTGTGTTTGTTTGTTTTTTCCATTTTGGGGGGAATATGTGGGGAGAAATATAGATAATAATTTGAAAATGATTTGTGGTATACCAAGCGATTTGTAATCTTACTCTGCTTATCACCAGCCATCACTTTCACTTAGAGTTTATATTGACTCTCGAGAAATTCCTCTTTCCTGTCCATAATTTTACCTCTGTTTCTTCTTTTATATAGAATCCTTTCTCCTCAACGTCTTTTCCACGTCTTTTTTCAGCTTACTCCACATATCAGTCAAAATTGAAAGAGCACCTCCAGAATTTTTCTTTCTTTTATCCTGCAATGATAGGCAAATATATAATAGTTTTCTATAATTTGATCATAGAGTAAAGTTGACAGAGTGGTAAGAGATTAGCCTGCAATGATAGGAAGGGGCTAGAAAATGGATAGCCTTTAAGTCATTTTAACAAATTTAACTTTATCTTGTGCATAATTGGAAAACTCTGAATAATTTTAAATGAAGCAGGATCATTCCAGACAATTGTACTTCACCCTCCACTTACATTGTCATGATCAAGTTCATATTTTCCTAAAATGTCAATGCGAATGTTTTCAGGGTTAGAAGCCAAAGCCTATTTAAATTAAACTCAATTACATATTCTTATTGCCAATCTCTCTTCTGAATTTTAATCTCTCATTTATATCTGCTTTTGGGCAAATTCCATTTAATTATTTTATATCAAAATAGGCCTGTGTTATGTACACTCATTAACAATGTTCTTGTATGACTCTATTTCAGTTAAAAGTGGTTCTCTATTTGAACCACTTTGAAGTATGAAAAAATAAACTGAAAAGCAGAAGAGGTACCTAAAATTACTATTCTACTACCCAGGAAAATTATGTGGACTTATTGAACCTCACTATCATCATCTATATCATGAAAATAGAAGATTTATACCGTGATCACTTAGGGTGCTAAATTTTTGATTCTATAACTACTATTCCTTCATCACCTTTATTTCAGTTCAATTGATATTTAATAAAGTCTTTTTTCCATTCTCACTGTTACTGTTCACTACCTACATCCCTGACTCCCTGTGATCCTACTGCCTATTAAAACTGAAATTTATCATTTTGTCTGTGGGCAATTATACTACTTTTCTTACTGGATTCTCTGATTCTTTTTAGTGTCTGTATACTTCAAACCAGCCTGTGTACCTTATGTCTTTACTCTTGTCAAGATCCCCTTTCTTATAGAATAAAATTACAATCTGTAAATTGGACCCCAATTTTCCTATTATGCATTTGTTCCATTCAATATTTTCCCCAATGTTTCTCTGTTCCAACCACAAAGAAACCCATATGCTCTTATTTTTAATGGAAATATTCTCAATTCCCTTCTTCTGTAAATGGAAATTCTTTTGACTAGTTAAGGTTCGCATAATTTCTAAATCTTCAGACATTCTCACTGGTAGGGATCCCCATCCTGGAAAACTATTGTAATCCTTGGGAATTTTTGGTAGTGATTTTCTCTTCTCCTGCCTTTATAATGTTAACCTATTGGAAATAATTGATATCTGGTTTCATGTCTGGACACGTAATGATAACAGTGAGTTTTGAGGATTAAACATAACAAAAGAAGTAGTCGGGGATACTGGGATGGCTCAGCAGGTTGAGTGCTTGTCTTGCAGCCCTGGGCTCCAAGGATCGAATATTGGCCTCAGCCTGTGGGAACACGTATGCTGAGCTGAGGTGTGCCCCAGCTCAGTTCTTCCCGGGGCGAGCTTCCCATGTGAGAGGCCCCAGTTCAGCCCCACTCTGGGTATGCTTCCCATGTAGGAGTCCCCCAGGTCATGGTGGCATTCCTTCTATGCAGGAGGCCCCAGCCCAGTTCCTACCCTGTGCAGCCCTGTGCCCACCTGTGGAACAAAAACTGTATCGAAAACTAATGTACAACTATGAAGACTGCTCTGGACTCTCCCCCTTCTCTCAGTCTCTCTCTCTGTCAAAAACAATAAATCTTTAAAAGAAAAAAAAACAAAACAAGTTTTCCATGTTTCTTTATGTCACAGTATCTCCAAGCAACATACAGCTTTAGAGATTACAAAAATATTGATTTCATTTAAACAACACACTTTACCTGCTTTGAAGAATCTATTATATGAATAAACTGAGCTCCAGAGAAGTTATGTGGTTTGCCCATGGATTCACAGTTAATAAAGCTGCGTTAACACTGAAACCCATATCGTTTGACATGTAAGTTCAAGGCTTTCATGGTAATCAGTCCATATATGTGTCAAAGAACTTGCCATTTTGTGCAGAAGCAAACTTTGTGGCTAATGATCATACCTTAATTTTTATATGCTTACAAACTGTATAGTGTCAGCAAACATTTTCTGTTGTTTTCTGTTAGAATCTTTGGTCTTGGTGCAACTTCTTCCCTGAGTTTCAGTGTTTACTTTTAAAACACCCAGGATTATAAAAGTAAACACAGGATGCTACTTGTATTAAACCTCTCACTACCTTCTTGCTTCCAACCACATCTGATTTGTGGATTTTCTTTTTGAGGAAACTGGTATTAGCTACATATCTTGGAAAGAAACTAAACCCCTATCACATTAAATGGTAATCACTGATTGGGCTAACTGTGTTGCACTTTTCAGGGAAGTTTGTAATTTAATGAGAAACAGTCCTGCACCCTGAAGGAAACAATTTCTGATGGAATGATACTAAGTAATTCAGTAAACAGACAGGAGATGTTTGTGAGTGAGGTTTTTTTTATTGTTGTTTGTTTGATTTTTTCTGTTTGTTTGATTTTTTGATACCACATTCATATCACATGGTTTCAATGTTAATTTTTTCTTATCTGTTTTGAAATAATTGTCTCAATGTTGTGCGTAACGATCATGTAGTTGGGATTTTAGAATTCTGGACAGAGAGAAGTTGGTTATATTCTTAGGGTAGTTTAGGATATTCTTATATAATTTTATTTCAGCAGCAGCAGCAGTAAATAAATCTTCACCAACTTTCCATCTGCAAAGGGAGAGAGGTACTTTTCTCCCTGCTCAACTTTGCTTATTACCAGAATAACATTCTTTCATTTTCTTTATTTCATTTTCTTCAAATGAGTAATGATTTGGGGTTGGTTGCACGTGTGTTTGCAGGTGAATAAGATACAGTCAGAGAGTGTCTACATTTTAAGTAAAGCTTGATAATTATTTATGTTATAATATGTATGAGTTGATTAGATCTTTTTATTATAGAAAATTTTGAGGAAGAAATCACAAAGCAGCAGAAGAGGCTGAAAGCAGTGGTTTGGTGGAATCTAATAAAGAATTTAGGAAGAAAGGAAAAAATGGGAGATGCTGGAAGAGAATCTTTGCATTAGCCTTGAGCAGAGAAATTTTTACTACTGATAATACACAAAATGGTGCCATGGAGTCAAGACAGAGAGCCAGACATAGCTTCCTGTGAAATGGTATGTCCTTCCTGTTCAATATATCATCTCTGGTTCTTTATTTTCTCTCACATCAACAATAATAGCAAGAATGATCTTTTAATTTAGTTTTATAACTCTAGTAAAGAACAGAGATTATCTACCATACATTTATTATTTAATCACTTTTCTGTTCTTTTTCTCTTCTACTTCTTTTCTCATCCTTTTTTACCCTCTGTTCTTTGTGACTCTGAGCTTCTAAAGGCCAGTATTCCCAGTATCAGGTATGTAGAATGTGCTCAAGTACTAATTATTGAATTAGAGAAGGAAGTATATAGTAACATCTCACCTGCCCCTTTGCCACTGGTTTCTACGCCTTCTTAACTTTTTATGTCTTCTGAATTTTATAAGGTCTATGATAACATATATTCTACATGATTAATATTTATTGGGCACTTATAATGTGTCAAGTACTGAGAATATACCAATCAACAAAACAATATCTTTGCTATCTTGATACTTCTATTTAAGTGAGGAAAGGGCAAACATAAACAAAATTAACAAATAAAATATACAGTATGTAAGTTAGATATAAATTTAAAAGAGAAAAGCAGAATAAATGGATAGGGAGCATTGAAAGGGGGTGTAATTTAAGGTAGTCAGTGAAGTCTTCCTTAAAAAGGATTCATTTTCAAAATAACTTTAAAAAAGAAGAGGCAGTGAACGGTGCCAGTTCTGGGAGACACAGCAAACCCAGTGGCCTTTGGCAGGAGTCTGAATGGCACGTTAGAAAAACCAAAGTGTCAGTATAGCTGGAGCATAATAGCAAAGTTTAGGCAGTTATCTGATCATGCCATTATGGTCTCTTCATTGATAAAGCCTGTTATATTTGGCTGGGGCTGGCATTAAAAAATACCATAGACTTCGTGGATTAAATAGCAAAGATTTATTTTCTCTCAGGAGGCTAGCAAGTTAAAATCCAGGTGTTTGTTATTTCTGATCCTGATGAGCACTCTCTTTCTGGTTTGCAAAAAGCTACCTTCTCATGTGTCCTCACATGGGAGAGAGAGAGGAAGAGGGGGACAGAGAGGGTGGGGAGAGAGAGAGAGAGAGAGAGAGAGAGAGAGAGAGAGAGAGAGAGAGAGAGAGAGAGAGAGAGAGAGAGAGAGAATACTTTGGTATCTCTCCTTATAAGGCCACCAATCCTCTGGTATCAGTGGGCTCCATATTTATGAATTAATTTAACTTTACCAACTTATAGCCCTATCTTGAAATACAATCACATTAATATTTAGAGTATCACCATGTGAGTTTTGGGGAGACAATTCAGCCTAGAGCAAAGCTCAGAGAAGTGCAAGGCAATGCTGAGAGACCCTGGGCACTCTTTTCCTGGACTTCTTCAGCTCAAAGGCCAGGCAGGTGAAGGGCAATTTGTGTTTGGCCTCAGGGATTTTTCAGGAGCTATTTGTACATGTGCATTTTCACTATCATCCATGCATAGACATTATTGAATCAGTTATTCTCTATGACTTACTAGAACACCTATAGTGCCCTGTTGAGTATGTACTCATGAGTTGTGTTTCTTATAAGTGTGCCCTGATGTTTCCCACTGCAGTGTACAATCCTTTATAGTCACATTTTATATTTCTCTTAAGCCACAGTGCCTAGGCCAAGACTGAGTTCACAGTGGAAAGGCAATACTTAGCTTTATTTAGTACAGAGATGCTTTATTATTTCTTTCTTCATTAGGAAAGCCTTCAAAGTCAGGATATAGGGGTGAAAAATTCATAAAATGCAATTAGAGCTCTGAATGTGTTTTTAATTTTATATATTTATTTTCACATGTGTATTTGTGTGTACACATATAACACAACAACTATGACAGAAGTAAACATTTATATATGATAATTTTGCTGCCCAACACGTTGTGTGATTGTTCAAAAATGTCTTTTCCAAGGACAAGTTTGGTTAATCAAAATGCTCCATGAATGTTCAGCTGTGCTGTTGGATTGAGATTTCTGGTTTGAATAAATTCCAAGAGTATTTTTTATATTGAAGGTACTATTACATCTTGAAAGGCTAGCTCACTGTAAAGAAGAGAGTTTGATTTGCTGATTTTTTAAGACCAGTATGTAAATTAAATCAAAGATATCAGCTGGAGAAATAGTTGTCTTATAGGCATTTTTTATGCTTTTGAATATTTCTACAAAGCTGAATTTTTTTCTCTTTTGAAATATGGAAGAATCATTCTTATCTTTCTGTTTTTAGCAATCAAGCAGATATGGCATGAGTTGATACATATATTTTATAACTTATAAAGAGCATACCAATTGTTAGATATCCAACTCTAACACTAGTGAAACTACCAAACTAGTTTTCTGAAGAAAATGACAATAAATGTTAATTCATTAACATAGTTAAAGTTTCTATGAGATTACTTGGCTTGAAAACAGAAAATAGTTTTGAATTCTACTGCTATTGAAATTCAGTTGAATGATTTTCACTAAGTAATTTCTGAGATGCTTTATCTGGGAACAAAGTAAAAAATTATATTTACCCAATAATGTTTGGGGAAAAATTCAATAAAATAACATATTGTGTGAAATAAAATGGAGTAAGATGAACAACACTCTTCAAACTAAGGTATTTTAAAAATCATCTAAAGTAGAAATCTCACCTACATTATCTTTGAAAAAGTTCACCCTTTTACTGTTGGGAAAGGGATCAATCAAATCTGTAATTCAGCTACTGGTATATATGGTGAAAAGGAAAGACTGCACATACTAAATGTAAAGGTTCAAGTTTTTCTTGTTTGTATTTTTTTGTTTGTTTGTTTTTTTGCTTTGTTTTGTTGTTTATCTCTTTCAAACTGACTACTGATGTAGAAAGTCATCATGGGTTGAAAAATTCCTTATAAACTTTCCTGTTCAATTTCTGAACTTCCCTTGTGTAGTAGGAATGGGATTGGACAGACATCTGGAATCACCCATTATCTTGGCTATGATTTGGCATCTCCCAGGATGATCCATATTAACATATCCCTGGATGGCAGAAGTTATCATATACCTTCATAGCATAACTTGCATATTTTGGAAGGCTTTTCTGAGAACAGATTTTTTCAACAATGAACATGCCAAAGGCTTGACATGAAAAGTACTTATGCCTAATGTCTGTCATCCTCTCTTTGCCAGTTCATCTTTCCTGGCCTGGCCCTCTGCCACCTTGGCACCTGGAATGCAGCAAACAATGTCGTTGGATGCTGAAGGTGTGACTGTAAGTTGTGGTTATCTTCCAAGCAATTACCATATGGTGTACAATTCAGCTCTTCATCTCCTTGTTCGATGGGAGAATAATAACAATGACAATAATGTCATTTAATAATATATTTTAACTTTATGGCTTATTTCATTCCCATATTTCTGTGTCTTTGAATAAATTGATGCAGGTTGAACTTAGGTAAGCATTCAACTTTTACTTACCTCTCTTGAGTAAGAGGCTATTGGATATAAAACAATTCTAAAGCATGCTTGATGAAGTAACATGGGAGATTAGCATATTGAAACAGGATTAGGGAGATACTTAAGAAAAATAAATTACCAAGTGAAGCATGCCTTTATACAAAGCAGGCTCTATATCCAAGATTCTTTTTTTCACTATCATTCCTGAGAATTTTTTTTTTATAAGTGTTTATAGAATAAAATAGGAAAAGAAAACGTTCTGGAGGTACATTGTCCTCATAAATATGCATTAGGCTGTCTAACAGACTTCAGATTCAAGGCCCACTGTGGTTAATTTTATAAACTAGAATAGAATTTTCACAAAATTGCAAACTAGGAGATCACCATACCCAATTTGTAAGAGATTGAATCAAGTCTGAGATGACACTCAAAGTTCATTTAGTCAATGAATGTTTATTGAACACAAATGTGTTGGAGATTTAATGGTTATATCGGTTTTAGTCCTTGCAATGAAGGATTTGGGGTATTCATGATAGAGACTGTAAATTAAATCAAGGAGATGATCCAGCACCAGGGCTATGGTAAAGCATATAGCAAGTGTGGCATCCGTGAAACATTCCCGGAGATGTCCCCTGTGCTGCATTATATAAGAAAAATTAGAATTTATCCTATAAAAGAGGAAAATGGATTTCTACATACAGAGAACAGCATGCACATAGTTATGGATGCTTGATCTTCACTATGTATTCTGAAAACTAAAATAATTGGGTGGAATAAAATCTGTGATTTGTTTTAAAGTATTTTATGTATTGATTTTAAAAGAACCATATCAAATAGAAAGCAAGGCATTTTTTGTCCTCTTTTTTTGAAAGAGGACATAGTATCTACAGGCTAAGTTACCTGCTCCAGTTAAAGTATAATGGAGAAGAAGACCTGTTCCTTTAAGAGTGGTCTTCAGATCTCCCATTTAGTACTGTGTATGCACTACCTTGCACTGATTCATATTTCCTTAGTAAGATGGATTATCATATTAAAAAGTAAGGTGATTAGTTTATAAAGTAGAAATATATTTTTGAAAACTCTCCAAAGAATATGAGCCCACTTTCAGTATTAGTCTGCTGAGAATTTCTTGTTTGTTCTATAACCACTATTTATTTATATTTTCCTATTTATGGTATGAAAATTAACTTTAGCTAAGCACTGATAATCTTTTCTACCAAGTGATACAAGTTATATATTCAATACTGTTTCACAAAGTATTATTGAACAACTTCTATGTACAAAATACTTTGGAGTTACTATAGAAGGTATATGGGAAAGTAACAAATATGAGAATGGAACTATTCCTTCCTGTAGTAGCTGGTAATCTAATAAGGGATACTGACTTACAAGGAGTCTAGCTAAGTAAAGACAGAATTAGTACAAAGAGAATAAATATACTCTAGGGATTTGAGGAAAGACAATTTTAAATTTATTGTGAAGATACATGAAAGTATCTTGGAGGAAGAAGAGTTCAGGCTGTAATCTGAAGGATAGCACAACTTTAATAGAAGTTACGGGGTCAGAATAGTTGCAGAGTATAAAACGTAGGAAAAACCAAGGGATCAAGAAGGTTCGGGACACGTTGCATAAGTAGAATTAGTGGGAATGCATTGTGATAAGTCTACCTGAAAGCTTAGAAATTGTAGAGATGTTTATATTCCAGATAACCATTAGGAATTGAAATCTATAGTTGTATTAGAATTTACTTATAGGTAAATATGTTGTGTGTGTGTGTGTATGTAGGTAGGTAGATAGATAAATGTGTATGTATACACACACACACACACACACACACACACACACACACACATATAAAACCTAGAAGTTTTAATCTAAATTTCTTCATTTATAGATGAGTAAAAAAATATATAGATGTCAGATGTCAGAATCATTAAGGAGCTCAAACAAAGTTATACATGTAGCTAGCAACCTAAGCAGCCTATAGACAAAGTGAACATTATCCAGCCTCTAGGATAGTTTTGTGAACAGAAAAAAAGTTGTTACAGTGACATAAAAACTCTTCTCAAACTCATTTGAACTTAAATTTTTGGTCTCATTTGCTGTCATCACACTCTGCCATTTCTTCACATTGAACTCTCAGTATTACTGAGCTCCCCAGGACCCTTCAAAGTCTTCAAGCCTTTGCTCATACTAGTTCTTCTTCTGGGTAACCCCTCTTTTGCATAGATCTTCACATTTATCCACTTAGCTTTTGTGAAGAAAAAGAGCCATGATGTGAAGAGAGTTCCGACTCAAGCCAAGCTATGTGAGATGGGATGAAGATGCGGTGGGCAAACCTTGAACGAGATATCTTGATAGCACCATGAGATTTATTTATTGATGTAGTTATAATTTATAAACTATTTACTTCCAAAAAGGCTTCAAGTCAGCTGGCTAAAATTTAAAATACTGGCAAAAATCCTATTTGGAATTTCTTTGATGTGAAATTATACTGCACAAGTTAGTGTGCCAAGTTTTTCGTCTGATTTCTGCCTCCATGTCCGATCCATTTCAACAGTGCAATTGCTTGATGAATTTTTTTAAAGGAAAATTTAACTGAACAAATCATATTCTTAGAAATGCTTTGATTTTACTTTGGTGTATGCTCAGGGCAAATATTTTGGCTCGGGCTTTCCAATTCACCGTTGTGAATTCACTTTAAGTAAAACGCAAGAGGAAATCAATGTCCAGTTTCTTGGCTGTAAATGAAATGAAAACAAACATTCAGGATGCACTAAGCATCCAGCTTTCTGTAACTAAACTTGATCAAAAGACCAAATGTGAAGAACCTAGGGGAGTTTATTTTTCTCCATTAGGAGAGCCCCAAGGGCTGGTAATTAGGGAGCTGAAAAACTCATCTTTCCCTTTGCTATGCCAGCTCCGACACTCAGTGTATGAAGTGAGAGATATTTAGTTTACCTAAAAGTGTTTCTCTGCCTATTTGTTGTTTTGTGATGCCTTAAAGCTTTTCCCTCCCTCCTTACTCTAAAATTTGGGTTGAGGTTGCTGAAGGACCCTCCTAATATAATATATTGTTCCAGGAAAGGAACTTATAATGCATTACAATGAAGATAATTAAAACCTGGATTACTTTTTGTACTAAACTCTGTAACAGTTTAGTTATTTAGCATAAAATATACTTTCTGTGGAGTCTTAAATAAGGAGCATTTCCTTTTTGGGTGTATGTAAAAGCTAGAATAATAAATAATTTGTGGCTATTGTATTAAAAAATAAAGCATCTGCTGAGGAGAGTTTTAGAATGATTCCTTCATAGTAACATACTCAAAAAGAAAACAATAACAACCACAACAAAAAACCAATCACAGTGGAAAAATTAAAGAACCATTTGAGATTTTTGAGGTTCTCAAAGGGAGAGGTGAGACTCAGCAAAATACCTGAGAGAAAAAGACCTGGAGGCCAGAGACCAGAAGAATGAAAGCCATTCCTTAAATGTGAACCTGAGTTAAATACCGGTAATAAATCCCACTAATAAGTGTTTGGTCTTAGATTTGAGATTTTTTACAATATGAAACAATGTTCTGAGTTTCTAATTTCCTTGTGCATTCTCCTTCTCTGAGACAAGCATTAGAGTTTAATTCTCTTCCAAGCATTCAGACCAAACTTCCAAAATAATGTCATTGTTGATAGAAATTCATGCTTCTAAACTTGTGTTTATTCCAGTTTGTTTCATATAGGCTTGTGTTTTCACAGCTTTTCCTCTTCCATTTTATAAAGAGAATTCTGGAAAAGGACATTTAAAA
Organism: Craseonycteris thonglongyai; assembly: GCA_004027555.1. NCBI lineage: Eukaryota > Metazoa > Chordata > Mammalia > Chiroptera > Craseonycteridae > Craseonycteris > Craseonycteris thonglongyai. The sequence goes on along the minus strand of PVKE010013966.1, from coordinate 13,404 downwards.
TGCTGAGAAAAATTATGTTGGTTTAGCTTCAAAAAAATTGGAAAGAGAAAAAAAGCCAACTTGGACAGGGATTAAAGAAGGGAATTAAATGATTTAGAGAAAGGAGATTCTGGGAAAGTGTAAAAAGAAAGAAGAAAAGGGTGTTTGGGGTGTTCAGCCTCAGTCAGAGAATTTAAATCACTCTTTGATGTACCTTTAAGAAACTTCCACAAAAAGTTCCATTGGTTTCCATATTTGGTGTTTTATTATTGTGTTACCATGTAGGTGTAAGAGCACTGAGCAGAAGAGATATAGTTCCTAGCCTTATAGAATTTGAGGTACACGTTATAATTAACCATCCCAACAACTCTAATGACAGTGTTGAACTGAGAGAAATGTTCACCAAACAGTTATGGAGACTTTGTCCTTATTCACAGCATATTTTGCTCTGTATCATATATATTGTCCACAGAGATACAAAAAATTAGGGACACACTCAATAGTTTGGTGATTACCTGAAGTTAAGTGGGATGTGAGAGATGGGGAGGTAGGGGGAGGAGTTGGGAAGGGGCACCAGATATATGGTGATGAAGGAAGAGCTGATTCTGGGTAATGAGCACATAATGCAATACATAAACAATGTAATCTACAGTTGTACACCTGGAAATATGTAATTGTCATTAAACAATGTCACCCCAATCAATTTAACAATTAAAAAATTAAAAAAAAAAATGAAAGATACAAAGATTTGAAAATTTGAAGACAGACCATCCTGATTCAACTCTGGAATTTTTATCTTTGCTCCCAGGCTTCAAACATCTACTTTAATGCTTAATGTTAATTGTCACTTAGATTTGTTCACAGTGATTCAGTAAATCATCCACAACATTGTAAAATAAGTGATACATAAAAGCATCAAAAACTGTTTTGCCTTGTCACATAACATGGACTGTGCAAACTCTGTATTAGACTGTCCCATTAGCTGTAGCCTGATGCTAAACAATCATGGTCCCAGTCAGAAGGCATATGCTTTGTAACATATGCTAATTGACAATAATAACAACAACCAGCATGGAACATGTACTGTATGTTGAGCCATATTATGAGCATTTTCAATATAACTTATTAAATTATCCCAATAACCCTTTGAGGTAGGTTAACCTCACTTTACAGATGGGAAAAATGAGGCAAAGGAAGCCTAATAAACTTGCATATGTTGTATAGTGAATGATAGAGTCAGGATTCAAACTCAGGCTTTGTGGCTCTGGATTGAATTCTGTGATTAAATTTATCCCCCCTTTCATGCATCACTTGAACCTGGGATCATCCTCATTTCTATTCTAAGAGGAACAGGCAGTGAGTTGGATTGATATGTGCTAGTGTGTTTCATGGAGAGTCTTGGTTATAGCCTTCTCCTGAACAACTATCCACTGTTTATATTTTCATAGTGGCCTCTTGGAAACCATTTATATTAGGTTCAGAGTTGCTAAGAAAGCCTTCATGTAATTTCCTTATTTGAATCATCTTTACAACCAGCTAGGTAGGTAGTTGCTAATACCTTCTTTTTTATTCAGAGTTGGGGCCTAAATATCAGAAAGTTTAGGTGATACCCTTGGTCACATAGTTGGTCTGTGTAATAGCCCAGAATCAGACCCACATTTTTATTTATTTATTTTTTATTCCAGAGCTCTGCTATGGTCTGAATGTTTATACTCACCCATAATTCATATGTTGAATCCAAGTGATGGAATTTGGATATGGGTACATTTTGGGAGGTGATTCGGTCATGAAGGTAGAGCCTTATAAATGGGATTATTGCCCTTATAAAGGAAATCTGAAAGAGCTCTCTCACCCCTTCCACCTTGTGATGTTACAGAAAAAGAATGGCTATATAGGAAGTGGGCTCTTGCTAGATACCAGGTCTGCCAACACCTTTATCTTGAACTTCCCAGACTCCAAAACTACATGCAATTGATTTGTGCTGTGTATAAGCTACCCAGTCTATGGTATTATGTTTGAGCAGCCCAAATCGCCTAAGATAGGCTCTTTCTGCCATATCATATCAAGACCTTAAAATCTTAGAAATATTTTAACTAAAAACCTACCAGAAGACAAAATGTCAGGCAAATGTTTAGGTAAAATTCAATGGTTTTTACTTAGCATAGCCCCAAAAATGTAGCCATAAAGGAGGACAGGTTTTAACATGACCATGAATGTTTTCTTTACAAAAGAAGTTTGATACAATAATGAACTGAAGTGTGAATTATTTCAAATTGATTGAATAAAATATAGTAATATGGTGGTAATAAGTTGAAAAGAATGAGCAAAAAAATTTTACTGTAGATACCAAAAGCAAAGTCTGTAGTCCTAGTCACCAAAGTATAAGCAGAAGACAACTTTTGTGAATGTTTGATAAGCAAACAACAGAAAACTTCTGTGCATACATTTTCAATTGAAAAATTAGACTTTATTATATGATAGCATCTTCAACTGTGATGCTACTTCTTACAGAACCCAGAAAATTTTTAATTAAGAGCCTAATCATGATCTTAAACAAAAGTAATGTGGAACTGTTTCAATCCTTTATTATTTAACAAATTTAAAAATAAATATGTGTAACCATATAGTAATTTTTTTTTTTTATCTTTTCACATTTATAGAGAGAGAAATTATCTTTTTTGTCTTCAGTGCATAGTTATTTCTATTTTACTTTTTGACAGATAGAGAGAGAGACAGAGACAGAGACAGTTAGAGAACCAAACTGTGGGAACTCCCCAGTTCAGCACGTGGGTCCTGCCTGGGCCGGAGCCGGGATTCGATCCTCGGTCCTCATGGCCTCAAAGCGAGCGCTCAACC
>PVKE010013966.1:0-10469 GCA_004027555.1 Craseonycteris thonglongyai | reverse complement strand
GTAATTTTTTTAGAAACAGATATCATAATACGTTCTATCACATTTGCCAATGTACCTAACCTCGGCATTTTTGTTCTAAAAATAAAGAAAATGAACTGGTTCTTTTACTGTCAAAAATTGAAGAATTTAGCAGAACTTTAGATATGAAATGTATGTTAAATTTCATACTCACATTTAACTGAAACAAACATAGGATTGAATTAATTCTCCATTTTGTTTTGAGGGTTTGTATGTACAAGTGCATGACTACAGAAATAATAATATAATTAGATTTGTGGTCTAGCATTTTCAAAGTATTTTATTTGATAGCTACACATAAATATATACAAGAGATATTTTAATTATGGGTAAGAGAAAATCACAGTAATTGTATAAAGCAAATCTATTTTAGCAACTATGATGTAAGTTAAAATTAAATACTTGATTTACTTGTAAGGGATTGTAACACATATGATTTTTTTAAAGCTTTATTTTATTGTTTTTGACAGAGACAGAGAGAGACAGAGAAAACGGGGAGGGCCCAGAGCAGTCTCCATAGTTGTACATCATCAGTTTTCAACATGGTTGCATTCCACACAGGTTGGTGGGGGCTGCTCAGGGCTGGAACTGGGCTGGAGGCCTCCCACATAGCAGGCATGCCCCCTCGAGCCAGAGGCCAAACTGGGGGCTGAGAACTGAACTGGGGGCCTCCCTCGTGGAAAGTACATCCAAGTTCAGCATATGGGTCTGCACAGGCCAGGACCAGGACTCGATCCTTGGACCCCAGGGCTGCAAAGCAAGTGTGAAACATGCTGTACCATCCTGGCTTCTCCAACTTTTATGAATTTTTAATGGTTGATTTATCTTAAAGTCAGAATAATGTTGTGACCTAGTTTTGAAAAAAGGTAGAGTAAACATAAATTGTGATTGTTTTAAAATGCTTAGTAGTTTGAACAAAAGAAATTTCAGTTAGGAACTGTAGGGATTGATTTTTGTGTTTGAGGGACAGAATGGCTCAGAGACAGGGTGAAATTAACAAAACTTTAGGAAAAAAAGAGAAGATAGAGAAGTATAGTAAGTTAGAACCTCATAGTAAAGGGTAGAAGCTACTGAATAATTTTATTAAAAACATGAGTTGTATTATCATTGATACTAAAAGACACTAAGTAACTTACACATCTCCACTTAATAAGCCTGGCTTTAAAGGAGATAATATATTGGTTGACTGAAGCTTACTGTAGGAAAATAAGAGCTTTCAAAACTGCCATTTGGTGTTTCAACAATAAAGGAGCAGAATGATAATTCCATGAGCTGATTTTTTTTTTCCTACTATATCTCATGCTGAATAAAAACTACACCCACCTGCTAACCTTTGTGGCTATTTAAAAATTATATTTGAATTTCATCATGAGTCCTTGCTTTTTAACTACTCACATACTTTTTTGGTTAGATTGAAGAATTCATTACAACAATGGTGTGTGTGTGTGTGTGTGTGTGTGTGTGTATGTTTCCTGAAAGGGGTGGTATAGGTAGAACTGATCTGAGGGTTGGATGGAGAGGAGTGACATAACAAGAAGAACAATAGAAAGGAAAATGAAGGTAAAGAAATTCTACAGTCTGGGCTATAGATATAAACAGAACTCTCTAGGTCTCCTGTGAAATTACAAGTGACCCTGCGTGACTAGAAAAGAAGACACTCAACTGATGGAAAGGGCTGAAGGAGGAAATGGTGCATTCACCAGGTTTGTTTCTTAGAGCTGAGCAGCTGTAGCAGCCAATGATCTCACCAGCTTTGGCATAACAAAGGAGTGCTGGCTTGCATTGCTTAGAAAATTTAATATAACATTGGTTTATGGACTTTTAACACCTACTCCTCCCTTAATCAACAAATATTTTAGTTGGAGTGACTGGCCATGCCCATTAAAATTGCTAAACCAGCAGAAATGGTCAAATTTTTTACAATGATTTGAAATAGTGCATTATTCTCAGTATGAGAAAGTAAAGAGTTGGGGTCTTGTTAAAAGGAAGAGAGTTTTACATGACTCAATTCATAAGAATCAGTTAAAATTTGTTTTTACAGTGAGTGAGACAAAGAAACGCCCAGGTTTTCTGTCAACCACCCTAGATCAGATTGTGTTCCCAGGGACATAGTCTGACTGACTTGAGAAGTGAAGTTATAAGATAAACTATCTAAATTGAAAGAAAAAATCATCTGAGCTGTCAGTTACTTACAAATAATGATCTAAGTCAGGAACTTTTTTTTTTTTATTCATGCATGGGAGCAGAACGCGTTTTGTGGGCTCACACAGAACCCCATGATTAGAAAGGACTCACTCTTGATTTAATGTTCTGCTCTTGCCATTTTGAAATTCCTAATAATTTTTGAACAAAGGACTCGACATTTTCATTTTTCCCTAGGTGCCATGAGTTTCGTAGTCAGTTGTGTGAAGGATGGGGATGGGGTCAATCTTAGAAATGTAGGAAAAGAAGATCTGGATTTTGAAACAATATTTGTTTTCAAATGAGTTTCAGAAATAAAGACGTTGACTTCAAAATCTATAAAACTCCCTCCCAGGCCTAACCATGTACCATACTTCTAAAGGTTTTCTGATCTGTTTGTGGTGAAAAACAAAGCAGAAATTATGAATGTAAAATTCTATTAAAATCTAGCTGTTCTTTGTTTGGCAGAATATCAGAGAGGAAGTTACCCAACCTGGACAGTTCACATTTACTTTCCTTGCACCAAGCAGGGAAAGTGGTTATTGCATTTTCCAGGAGATTGAATTGTTATAATTACATTGCATACTATAATAATATTTAAATAGCTCCCAGCATTTGGCAGGCATTTATCTGTTGTGTTTTGTTTTGTTTTTTCAATGGTTTGCGAATGTTGTTCTGCCTAAGAACACGTTAAGTAGAAAGACGTGTGGATGTTGAGGAGTCCTTCAGAAGGGTGGTCCCATAACCTACTAAACACACCAGACATCATTCATTTAAATTAACAAATGAAATGACTCCTTTCCTTTTCCTAACTCTAAAACACACAAACAAAACACTCTATCAACCTAAACTGTGTTTTTATTAAATTTAAAGAGACTGATTTTAACATTTTTCTCTGTGATTGAGGGCAAAAACTAGAAGCTGATATATATACACACTGTATACACAGAAGCTGTATACACACACACACACATATACATATGTGTGTGTGTGTGTGTATGTGTGTGTATTGGAATTAACCTTTTCTTTCTCTGAAGGTCAACAGAATGTTATCCTCATGTCCACATCATAAAAACAAACAAAACAAAAACTATATCCTGTTGACATTCTAAAGTGTCTGTTGATCTTTTTGTTTGTCTTTATTCCAGCTGCCATCACATTGGTCCAAGGTAGAGTCATATCTGACCTAGACTACTGATCATGTTGGTGTCATTCTCCTTCAGTCTCCTTTCTAAATTATTCTTCACTTTGCAACCAACAGCATCCTCTGAAGCCACAAACAGGATCAGTTGACTTTCCTATGAAGGTTCAACAATTAATGACTTCCTAGTCTGCTTGTAATAAAACCCAAATTCCCCAGCTCCGTTTCTGACCTCTGTCTACTCTATGGTCTTTATCTTTTATCATTTGTACTTTCACATTGTTTTTTCCCTGCTTTTCTGAAACTTTTAGTTTTCTAACAGTGCCATACATTGTTTCTTTGTTCACGAAAGATTACAGGTTTTTGTCCATGCTGTTTCTTTTTTCCACCTCACACCTACCCTCCAAATGTGGTTGATTGATATTTTCTCTTTAACTCTATTAAAACACTCATGCATTCATTCAACTACTGTTAATTGAGCCTTTGGTTACCTAGAACTGTTAGAGGTACTGGTTTTACAACTGGGAACCAGAAAGCAAAGTCTTTGTTTTATGGAGTTTATATTCTAGTTATGAGGAGATTAAAAATGATGTAGGAATTGCAATGTCCAGAGTTCATGGTCTCATGTGCTAAAAGAATAAGGATGCAAATTAGTGAGGAAAGGTTAAGCAGCAGAAGTTTTATTTAAAGAAAAGACAAAGTTCTCTAATGAGAGGGGACACACGAAAATGGAATGCCCACAACTAGGGCTTAAACTTCTTCTTATATATGATTTATCTTATTCCTGGGGTACAGGAATGGGTATATGTATGCTAATCTTTATCTTAATAGGATTTGCTCTATTGTCTAAGTTCAAAGGGTTTTAAAACAATCTAGAAGAATTCCTTCACATTTGCTCCCTAGGGACATGAACCTGTTCTGTCTGATGGGTGGAGCTGTGAAGCCTCGGGAGTGTTGGCACTGGTTATCCTGCTTAGGCTAAGGTCTGCCTGACCTCCCTTTTGTGCTCACTACTTTGATAAGGTCACTATGGCTACCTAGGACTTTCATGACTATCTATAACTTCTTATTAACTATCCTGTCTCAAAATGATGAGAAAAATAATATAATAACGTCTGATAGGCACTAGTGATATGAGAATATCTAAATTAATCAAAATATGTGATATTTTAGATGGATGACTGATGGATTTTCTGAGATGGTAACATTTAAATTTAAATGTAGAAAATGTACTAATTAAAATAACAAGGACACGGGCATTTCTGGAATAGAAACAACAAGAGAAGAGACATAGAGATAACAATTGCAAGAATTCCTGTGTGGTCAGAGTGTCGTAAACACAGACAAGAAGGGATAGCAAATGTAACTATAAGTCAGACTGAGTGGAAGACTAAATTTTAGACTTCAGTGTGATGGGAAACCACTGATGTGATGAGAGTGGGATCATCACATGATGTTTTTAGGCTTTAGTTTAGATGATGCCTTTGTCTTCTCTGAGAAAAGGGATAGAGTGGCAGCAGAGGGCAGCTAGGAATGAGGAGCTCATTGCAGTAGTCCAGGACAAGATGAACGAAGTTAGATTTGCAACAGAAGTCACTGCTAGATTTGAAGCATAAGGGAGTCAGGCATTGTGGATGACAACAGAGTTTTTTCTCAGCAAATAGATAACTGACTGTGATATTTACTGAGGAAGAGATAAAGGATGAGGAAGGTTTGCAGATGGTGGAGAGAGGTGTTATGTAATTTAGTTTAGAAAACAGGAAGTTTCATATGTTTCTGCAGAAACAAGCTTGATGCTTACCAAATCCATACCTTCTCCCTAGAAATATAAGAATACTCTTATTCAACCTTCTTGGCACCTAGGTTTGGACCGTAATATGAAAGAAGAAGTGATGCAAGCCACTTCTGAGTTACCTATCTTTGTCTCGGTTCCTTGGATTCTCTTCTGAGCACCTAGAAGTGAAAGTCTCAATATGAAAGAGACAAACTATAAAAGGGGGACTTGTGCACTGCTACACAGGGGGGCCACCTGAATCTTTGCTATATTGTGTTAGGGTCAATAACCACACAGTAATCTGAACAAGTAAATTTTAATGTAAGAATTACTAACTTGTAGTAGAAAAGCAAAGAATCAAGAGTGTGGCTAGAAAGAAAAGGATTATAAAGAATATAGGAATAGCAAATATTTGGAGTAGCCTGCACCTCTAGGGCTGAGACGGAACACCCAAGGAAAAGACTTCCACCTAGAACTAAGATCCAGGGTTGTTGGAAAGGTCATGAATTTACTAACTGAAAATCAGATAAGTTGCTATGGTGCCACTCTGGCAGAATATGATGAAAATCCATTATCTGGGCCTTGCCAGGAATATGGCCTCTATGGTGCCAAGAAAGTCTTTTCAAAGCAATATATATCCTTAAAGGCATTTTGCATTTAAACCACCCAAGAGAATTCCATGGGGAGCACAATGGTAGCCATATGAGTATGATGGGTAATCTACCCACACTTCAGGACATGAGCACAGGAAAAGCCAAGGCAACTGCAAGAACCTCCTAAAAATAACTCATTGGAGTTCCACAATTACCTCCTTTTGCAATGTCTCCATGGAGCCTTCTACTGACAAAGCTTAGCAACATAACAACTATCAAAGGAAACATAAAGGGTCCAGTTTTATTTTCACATATCAAGAAATTAAGGGTCAATTTGGAACTGAGAGATAATGTACCCATTGTTTTCTGGCTCGATTGGTTTCTGACAAGAAGTTGGCTATAAATCTTGCCTTGTGTCTATGAATATACTGTTCCTTTTTAGCTTGTAGTTGTCTTCAAGCTATTTCCATTGTTTTTTGGTTTTCAGCAATGAGTAGGATATGCCTAGGAGGGCTTTTGGACACTGAGGTGCTATTTATCTTATCCTGCTTGAAGTTCTTTGAACTTTCAAGATCTATAGTTTGGTGTTTATCATTAATTTTGAAAAAAACAAAACAGCAAAAAACTTAGACATCACATTTCAAATATTTTCTTCTGACCTATTTTATTTCTTTTTCCTCTGAGAATATAATCACGCATATATTAGAGCATTTGGTGTTATCCCACAACTACTGGATGCTCTTTTTAACTTTAAAAATTTTTCAGTCTTTTTTTCTCTTTACATTTCAATTTGGATAATTTTTATTGCTCTATTTCCAAGTTCTTTGATTCTTCCCTCTGTTGTTTTGAGTCTACTGATAATCCCACAGAAGACATCCATTGTCTCTGATACTGTGTTTTTCTGTTCTAACACATTCATTTGTCTTTTTCTTATAGTTTCTAACTGTTCACTGAAATCACCTCTATGATTTGCATGTTTATAATTTCCACTAGAGCCTTCAACATATCAGCCATAACCACATTAAATTTCTTCTCAGGTAGTTCTAATATCTTTGTCATATCTGAATTTAGTTTTTGTAATTGTTTTATCTTTTCCAAGTATGTTTTTCTTGCCCTTTCTATGCCTTATTATTTTTTTTTTGTTGAAAGTTAAACATGATATATAAAGAAGTAGAGACTGAGATAAATGTTTTTTTTATGCCTGCAAATGAGCACAAGCTTTGCTAACCTTTCAGTGTAGACTTTGAGTCAGTCTAGATAGCAGTTGGGCTGGATTTCAGCTTTGTTGTTGCTGCACTCCCACAGGTTTCAATTAATGTAGGGTTGGTTTACCAGAATAGCGTTCAGTTTTGAATTTTAGGTCTGCATTTTATGCTGCACCTCTGTGTGGATCGCTTTGTTCATTCTTTTCTCTCTCCTGTCCATCTTCCAGCAGATTTCTGTTGTTTTTTAAACCTGCTATTTTGGTGGTAGGTGCTATGAAGGTGTGTGTTCTCTGTTATTCTGATTAAGCCTCAGACTGAGAAGCACTACATTCTTGGATCTTTCAGTTATGAACTTCTCAGTTCTGCTGCCCTTCCAGTAGCTCAAGCTATGGGTTTTGCTCACAATTCTGCTTCTCTCTCCCATCCCCCTATTCTCCTACCCCACCTACAATGATTTTCATCAATGTCTTTACGGCAGTATTAAGCAGAAGGTAGACATGAGCAACAGAAGGGGTGGGCAAGAATGTAACGTTGCTTTGTACCACCTAGGTCCGCTACCATGGGACCACTCTGGTCTAAACCCTGGGAACTGATTTTGTGATTACAATATTCTGGTAAGAACATAGTAAAATCTAACCAGAATTATCTGTTTTTTGAGACCTGCACAGAATGTTAAATCTTGCCCTTGGGTTAACCTTAGCCTCATTGTAATGTCATTATAATAAATTAACATTATGGTTCTACCTCCTCCCCCACTGGTGTTTCTGTATGCATTCTGGGTAAAGGCATGTGCAGAAAGGAAACAGTCATATAACCTACACATGTCAATCAAGTGACCTAAGTAAGACTGCACAGAACACTTGCAGGGATATCTCAGGAAGAGAAACAGAACTTGAATCCCAAATCCAACTGGGCCTTTGCCTCTCTTGGCTTGGCATATTTCTCTATTGAAGTGTATTTCAATTAAGCTTTACTCTGATTTCCTTTGTTGCACTGATCTGTAATTTTTTACTACATAGGGGGAAAGAACCAAGCTTTTCCCTCCTATTGCCTCCCAGTGGTAACACATCAGTACTTGGTACCTCTTCCTTCACAGTTCAAGGCATTTGTCCCATATTGGAGGTGTAGGGGAGAGGGATCTAGACAGAATTGCTTGCCCCTTCTATGTGGCTTCCATTTATTTTTTCCAGCTCCGTACCATAGTGGATTCTTTTTAGGATACTTACTAATATTCTATCTAATGGTGTTTGTGGAAAAAGAGCCTATAAAAGGGTGTGGACCTCCCAGTTTCCCCAGCAATCAAGATTCCATATCATCCTGTCAAATCATACTTGGTCTTCACCAAATTATCAGCTCTTCTATCTTAACTCATTACACACATCTATTGCTTCTGCCCAGCATGACAACATGCTTGCATCACTTCTGTTCCCATAAGCATCAACTCCTCTTAGATTTTGGGACAGTTGCTTGCTGTCCAACTTTGGCTTTTTGAGGGTTCAAAAACGCATAAATCTTAAGTTAGTCCAACTCTTTTGTTTCCTGCAAGGATTAGAGTGACTCTTCTTTCATTTCTGTCACGTGGGACAGAAGTCCAGAATTTCGTATGGCAGGAGTTTAAATGAACAGTAAATATATACAGATTCAGATGGATAGGATAGATGTCTAAATATTAAGTGAAAATTCAATTTGTTAAATAATTCATGCAGTATGATAGATATTGTATACTTTTGAAAACACAGAGAGCAATACAAAATAGTGTTTATGTATATATTCACATATTAAAAGTATAAAAACAGACTGGAAGAGTCAACAGCAAATTTATGGTAGTGATTATTCCTGAGAAGAAGGTAATAAAAGGAATTTCAACTTTATCTGCAATATTCTATTTCTTTTATTAAAAAAAAACCACACTTTAATGTCCAACTAGCACATGAAATGAAGTATCCCCAAGGCCAAAAGCATCATCTATTCCTTATGATGTGCCACTATGAGCTTAATTAGTAGCTCAGCTATGGCAACCATTCTGCAGACTGATGATAAGTAGTTGTCTTTAATATTCTATAGTGTTGAACCCATTCCAAATTTATATAGCATGGACCATATGTGAAATTCACTTTTTTTTTTGTTTTGTTTTTGTTTTGTTTTATGTATAACCTCAAGCTCATAATTTCCCTAGTGAATATCATACTTCTTTAGGTTCTAGAAAGGGTAATAAGGGACCATTTTTTTTTAAGTGTGTAACATAAACATATAGGTATTGTGTTAAACACAGTTGTTCCCCCTTATCTGTGGTTTCAATTTCCATGTTTCAGCTACCCATTTTCAACTGTGGTCAGAAAATATTAAGTGGGAAATTCCACAGCTAAACGATTCATAAGTTTTAAATTGTGTGCTTCTGAGTATTGTGATGCAAGTCAATTTGTTTCTACTCCATCCCTCCCAGGATATTCCTTTGCTATTTATATTTATGCATTAGAGGCTTCCCAATTGTTAGGTAACTAGTAGCTTCTTGGTTATCAAATCCACTATCATAGTGTTGCTGGGCTTGTATTCAAGTAACTCTTATTTTACTTACTAGCCCCAAAGCACAAGAGTAGTAATGCTGGCAATTTGGATATGCCAAAGAGAAACTGTAAATTGTTTTCTTTATGTGAAAAGGTAAGTATAGTACAATAAGATATTTTGAGAGAGAGAGAGAGAGACAGGCCACAGTCACTAACTTTTACTACAGTGCTTTTTATAATTCTACTTTATTATGTGTTATTGTTAATTTCTTATTGGACCTAATTTATAATTAAACTTTACTGTAGACAATGTGAATAGGAAAAATACATAATACACAGGGGGTTTGGTACTATCTGTGGTTTTATGCATCTACTAGGGGTCTTGGAACATATCCCCTGTCAATAAGTAATAGTGAGAGTACTGTACTAAACATATGATCTTATTTAGTCTTCATACCAAATCTTATAAAAATGGTAGAAGTATTCTCATTTTCCTGGCAAGGAGAACGAGATCCAGAGAAATTGATAAACTTGCCCAAGTTCAACCTATAAGAAAAGTTAGCACATAGATTTTATAAGCCCCACAGGAGCCTGGGAGACTAGTTAATTCTGAGGAAAGGAAAGCATCCTCAAATGACAAGAGAGAGAAGAAAGCATTTTCAGGGAGTTAGAGTAGTTATAGAACAAGCATAGCTAATGCTCAGAGTGATACCAATGTGATTCTAAAACACTGAGGCAATATATAAATATAAAAATTTCATGGGGAAGCTGGGGTGGCTCAGTGGGTTAAGCGCTCACTTTGCATCGCCGGGGACCAGGGATCGAATACTGGCCCCGGCCCATGTGGAACCATGTGCTGAACTGGGAGCTCCCCCAGTTCAGTTCTCTCTCTGTCTCTGTATCTCTCTCTCTCTGTCAAAAATAAAAATAAATAAATAAATAAAAAAATATATATTAATTAAAAATTTTATTAATTTGTCTGACACTAGGATGCAGCTGTTTAGATGTATCTTCAGTATATCTTCAGTAAGGTATTTTTTTTAATTTTATTAT
>PVKE010013965.1:0-35695 GCA_004027555.1 Craseonycteris thonglongyai | reverse complement strand
CCACATAGTTTTATTCCACAGGTGGGAACGGGACTGCACAGGGCAGGAACTGGGCCAAGGTCTCACCCCGATGGGAACTGAACTGGGGGCACTCCCCAGTTCAGCATATGGGTCCGCACAGGCCGGGGCCGGGATTCGATCCTCGGTCCCCAGGGCTGCAAAGTGAGCGCTTAACCCACTGAGCCATCCCGGCTTCCCCCATGGAACATATTTTAACACGTTTACTTCTTAAACAGCTTAACTCTTAACCAATTTATGTTTCCTATTATATGTATGGCCTACTTTTAAAATCCTAACAATTTCAGTAGTAGATAAAAATTCATAGGAATATTTAAATCATAAGGCTTTTAAAAAGTACTTTCAGTTTCTGTAATTGTTCTATTTTCCAAGAAATTATGTCTACATCCGAAACTTAATTCATTTGCATATGAAAGACTTGCTTTTGAAAATTCAGACATTGGCCATATTGCCATTGTTGTATAAACAACTTAGTTTCCCTTTCTCGCTTTTAGTTCTACAATCCTTTAGGAGTGATTAGAAATTGAGAATACTCAGGATGCTGAAGTAATACACAATTTATTCAACATAGCAAATCTGTTATGTAGAAAAATCCTGTCATTTTCCAAGGAGTGCTTATAATTGCATTCCAACATATTTTGTCATCACTCCAATTCTGAATAAAATTACACAGGTGATAGTATACCCGAGAAAACAGTTTAATTATAGTTCTGAAAATGAGTTCTTTCCAAGAAATCTCTTTCCAAATGTGATGAGATCCCTGGAATTTTTTTTTTTTTTTCAATTTTCAAATACTAACTTGTTAACCAAAAAAAAGTGAGGAGATAAATATTCACTCAGTGTCATAATGTAGGAGGCTGTCTGGAAAAACTCCAGCCATTGTCAATAGAACAAGAGTGGTTTCATGGCTGGATACTTTCTGGACAGCCTTTATATTCTATGAATGTAAATATTTATAAATGTCTTCTATAATATAAGGACAACTTAGCATTTTAATGAAATATAAACAAAATGTACAAGATTTAAAGACTTAGTATTCAAAAACAAACAACAACCAAAACAAACTTGTAGATACAGAGAACAAACTGATGGTTGCCAGATGAGAGAGGGGTTGGGAATCTGGGTGAAAAAGGTGAAAGAATGAAAAAATACAAACTGACAGTTACAAAATAGTCACAGGGATGCAAAGTACAGCATCGAGCATATAGTCAATGATGTTTTAACAACTATGTGTAGATAGGGTCAGGAGGGTACTAGACTCATCAGGGGGACCACTGCATAAATTATATAAATGTCTAACTACTATGCTGTACATCTGAAACTAATATAAACTAATGTTGAATGTCACTGATAACTGAAAAAATAAATGATTTTTTAAAAGACAATACTCAAATAGGCACATAGTAAGTACCCAAAAATAGCTGTTGAATCTATTAAGAGTAGGTCTAATTTAGTGTTCGTTGCCCCCTTCCTCTTCTTCCCTAATAGTTTTATTCACTCCTTGGTCCAAAAAGTATAGCACACCCAGTATGTTCTAGGCAGTTCTGGGGGCTAGGGTATAGTAGTGAGTAAGAGAGGAAATCCTCCTTCATGAGGAAAGGAGACATTCTAGAGAAGGAGAAAAAACACTAAATGTGACAAGTGAATAAATTGCAAAGTGTGTTAGATAAGTGTTTAGGACAAATGTGAAGCAAGAAATGTTTATGAAAATGGTCAGATTCTGAATATATCTTAAAGGAAGAGTCCATAAGATTTCCTTCTGACCCTGAAAGAGAGGGAGGAGCTAAGGATGGGTGCATTGATTTGGGCCTAAGTAACTGCAAGAATGGAGTTGCTAGCACTGGATGGGGGAATCCTCAATAGGCCAGGTTCAGGGAGAGTAAACAGGATGGACTTCCTTTGGAAAATGTTTAATCCATGACACCAATTAGAAGAACAAATGGAAATAGTATGTGGTTCAACTTTGGTGGTTATCACATCAAGTATACTTGAAAGCTACTGTAGCTTTCTCGTTTATTCCTCGTGTTATCAAATTCTTAAAGCCATTGACTGTATAAAACACAGGCCATATACCATGGCATTTTTCCTCATCCTCACATTTAATCCTCGTCCTGGATTTTCTTTATGGCACATACCATACTGAAAATACTTGTCTTTCAGATTATCAAACTCAAATTTCCCTTCCCTTAGAAGTCTTCCCCTCACGAACTAGAAGATGCTCAAACCTTAAACCCTTTCTGAAATCCTTCAAATTCAATACCATTTACTGATGCAGGCATTTCTCCAGGACAGATCTAGAAAACTTCAGAAATACTGCAAGGATGGAGAATCTTCTATTGTTATGTAATTGTGAACATAAATGCAAACTCTTAACACTCAAAAAAAATTAAAATTAGTCTACTGGAAACCATCTTTTCGGTTCTTCTGACTAAGCAGTCTGGATTACATAGTTTATTGAGTCAATTTATAGAAATAAATTTGTAAATAAAATAATTGTTTTTTAAAAATTAACTGATGAGAGATTAGTTTAGTGGCCTCATAGACTTCATTAAAACCAAGTCAGGGTTCAGATTTGCAGTGGTTTCCACACCATTCTGATCTAAGAACAACTTGTAAAAGTCACTATCCGCATTGGCTTTACAAACAAAACATGACCCACAGTTGGACACATGTTTTTTGAGACATTAGCATTAAATCATGAACTATGCCAAGAACAAAAGTATAATAAAGATTGGAATCCAGCTCAGCAGCAGTGATTAAGCCACAGAACATGCTGGAATGCACACACACTGATACAACTGAAGGACTCCACATTGAGAAGCACTAAATAGAACTAAAAATGGTCATTAGATGAATTTACAGCCCAAATTGGGGAAACTCATATCAATTACTTATATATGGAGCATAGAAAATTTGTGGAAGCCATGATGATGACTTAAAGTTATTAAAAAATATTAAAAAGAGTGTTTGAAAACAGGGTGTGGGTCAGTGTTTCCTTCCAAAATGGTTGTAGGAATCAGAGATCTGTCACCATCTACATCCTTCCATGGTAATCTCCTGAGAAAAGACATGCATTTAATTCTAGCACTCCTGTCATGTTTCTGACAATTTACATCCTCATTTAAGCTCCTGGAGATTTGGTTTTCAGAACTAATAAGCATATCAACAGAGAACTTCTGGCAACTTAATCAAAATGCAGGCAAGACAATTGGATATGCTTGAAATAACAAATAACTTGATTGCTTAATTAGTTTAGGAAGACCACCACCAAAGTGAAACCCTATCATTTTTAACACCTCAGTTGAAACTATTTCACGGGTCATGGCATGTACATTTTCAAGGAATAAAGAAAACCGTACTGTTGAAGGTGGCCAACAGGTGCGAGTTGTGTACCATTCCAAGCAATCCTCTGAGGACCCTGAAAACACCTAAGGGTTTTGTTAATTATCCTAAGATCTCCAAGAGCCCTTCAAGGTTTCACCTAAACAGGTCTTAGTTACTCTGGTCAACCATCTGAAAATATTAAATAGGAAATTCCAGAAATAAATTAGTTCGTAAGTTCTAAGTCACACACCATTCTGATTACCGTGATGAAATCTTACACCATCCCTCCGGCAACGTGAATCCTCCCTTCATCCAGCATTTCCACATAGTGTACACTCCCTGCCTGTCACTTAGTAGCATCTTGGTTGTCAGATCAACTCGGTATGACAGTGCTTGTGTTAAGTAACCTCTGTTTCACTTAACAGCCCAGCACAAGAAGAGGGATGCTGACAATTGGGTGTGCCCAAGAGAAGCTGTAAAGTGCTTTCTTTAAGTGAAAAGACATGTGTTCATAAGAAAAAACGTAGTAAATGTGTGTGTAGAGGTCAGTACTATCCATAGTTTCAGGCATCTGCTGGGGGGGTCTTAGAACATATCTCCCATGGACAAGGAGGCAATACTGTAATACAGTAAATCCACATAAAGCTTCCTGGTGTTTTCTGGACAGTCATAGTGAGCCCATGCTTTGGGATTGGTTGAAATCGTTATTTCCAAGCTCAATAGCAACCCCCTGGAAAGCTATGATTTCAAGTAGATCTCTCTGTTGTCTTTTGCCTCTTAATATAATAATCAAAGATATGTTTGTGTAGCGAAACATGTAATAGAACTCTAACTGACAAACATGTTTACCAAATTAACAAAAATAACAATAGCGATTATTGAGGGGTTCTATCCTCTCCTCATTGTATGTTAATACTTTACATGTATTATGGCATCTGATTGTGACAGTAAATCAGGTAGGTATTATTTACCTCGTTGTAGAGATGGGTAAACAGGACTGAAGAAGCTAAGCAACTTGCCAGGTTCATGCCAGAAAGTAAATGACTGCGCCAATAATCCAAATTATGTCTTCTAACTACATTTGGATCCTGTTTTCTGATTTAAGAATCTGAAACTCCTTTCCAGAAACAATTTGACCTCTTTTAGATTTGACCTATTTTACCTAAAACGATTCCAATTGCTATGAAGGTCAGTCTAAGATTTTTAAGTCAAATCTCAGCCTTTCAACATTCCTTCAACTCCCCCTAAAAAAGAGGAAATAACACCTGTCATTTAGATCTTTTGAGAGAATATTAACAGCAGGAGCTAATTAGCATACTCTAAAAGACAGATAGTTCTGGGAGTTCTGACTCTGGCAAAGATCCAATTGGAAATGTGCTTCTCCAGCATACGTACTCACCTTTATTCCTTATTCAATCAGCCAATTAGCAAGTATCTATCACTCTTCTGTCTGCGCCTGGGGTTGAGCAAGTGCTTGCTGGTTTGGCAGAATGAAGAAGCGGTCCTTGCAATTCCCCAAGGGCAATTTGGAAAGGCTCTCCTCAACCTCATTATCTCCTAGAAGCACTTACTAGTGTCTTCTTCCTCCTGGAAAGCCCACATTTCCTGGTTCTGCTCCAACAATCCCATATGTAAGATCCCAAAGTCAGAGGGGTGTAGCGTGTGTCCCAGAATGCCAAACCCACAGAAGAGGATTAGCAACAATGTATAAAATGATATGGTCTGATAGAGTAGACATGGGGAAGTAACTGCCACCTTATTCAGAGCTTACTACGTACTGGGTCCTGTGATCAAATGAGGCTTTGCCTCATTTCACTACTATGACATTTCTGTGCATACTATCAATATCAGCATTTTGCAATCGAGATAACTGACTTAGAGACCCAAGAAATTAAAGTTCATGCCCTCAGCTACTATACCATAATTCCTCTCAGGATGTAGTAGTTACCATTTGTTACAAAATTAAAGATCAGTGGCCTCCATTAAGCTATGATAACTGTTACTGTGAATTCTCTAGTTCCTACTTTAAAACATGTTTTTGATCTTTTAAAGGATTGTACTTGCATTTATTTCTCCCCAAAGGAACCTATTCTTTGTTCAAACGTAAAACTATACACCTAAACTTTGTAAAACCAGCTGAGACAGTCTCAAGTTTCCCTCGAATCAGATCACTCTGATCAAATTTCCATGAAGCTAAAAGAACCACTATGTTTACAAAGCTCAGAGCAATGAAAGCCAAGGTCCAGCTAACAGCGCTGCCTTGAAATGCAGAAGCATCTTTGAGTACTACTGATTCCTCGTTTTAGACACAGCATGGCAGGGGGGTTGAAGGATTTAAAGTCTGAATTTTCGTGAGAGTAACATCTGCCAAGAACAAGTCCTGAATGTACTACTGGCCCCTGTAGAGAAAAATGAAGAGCTTATCGTGCAGGTCTTTGTCAAGAGAATGCCCACACCTGTTGTCAGAGGCACCTGGATGAAATGCCAGGTCTGCGGCGTCCAGGTTAGAGACCGGGCTGAGCTACAAATTGCTCAGAAGAAAGCTGATTTAAGATTGCTATGGCAAAGGAAAGCAGGCAATGAGAAGCTTTTACATTAATATTTTCTATGTCTTGTTATGACAGGATTGCCCGGCTGAGGGGCACTTTTTTGTACTTCCACTGACATGCACAGATAAAATAATAAACACTAATTATAGAGTATTATAATGATTTCTGGGCTTTGCCTCAGAGGGGTGTGCATCTGGCTGCGTAATTACTTCTCTGACAGATAGGTTTTTACATGGAATTGAGGCCCTACGTCTACTTGATTACCTGCTGATGAGACCACGGGGGAGGAAGGTCATGAGGCTTGCTTATTAAGACCATTTTAGTCAACCTGTTTTTTAATCAGTTGTCAGGGTACCCACTTCTGGTTAAGGAAGTGCTTCGGCTGGAAGTGACAGTCACTCTCTGTTGTTCCTTCTGGGAAGTGACAAAGTGATGAGACTGTTCTCAGCTTGAAGTGGAGGCATTTTTTGAAAATAGAATGCATTCACCTATAAGTGCAGAAATGAGGGCCAGACTCTATTACACATACATTCCTTGGAGAGATTATTTTCCCCATGCTGGTTCAGTTCCAAGTTCCTATATGATTCTGGATAATGTGTAGAAGGTACTCTGACCCCAGGGAATGTACTTGCAAAAGTCCATTTCTTCCATGTCCTCTTGAGCTCATTCTTTTCCCTTCCTCCCTAATTGACTTTGCCAGAAAAAGAGGTGTAGGGGCCTGAATTCTTTCCTCTCATTATTTACTTATAAATGGTGAAGGATCTATAGAAGGAAAAGAAAAATACAGACAGAAAATCCAGAGGGGAAAATGTGAAAGGAACCTAAATAAAGTTTTATCAAAAATTCAAAAACATATGTGTACTACCCTTCTGGAAATGTTCCTTCTTATTAAAATAATATGGTTTCAGCATGCCCTCCTAGCCTCTCTCTGAGTATGAGTATTAGAGATGCAGATTAAAAAATAGGTTTATCACTTTAAAACTATGGCAATTGATTTGTTCTCCAAAGACTGAGTAGAAAATCCTGGGGTTTGATGAATATAAATGTCACCCAGTACAGTTCTCGCTTCAGATTACTAATCAAGTTCAGATGTTATAGAAAAGCTGTTCTAAACTATTTGTAAAATATAAGATTTTCTCCAAGTAGTCTGTGGTAGTATAATCTAGAATCACTTGCTGTGTCTTCTATAAATGCTCTCTGGGAAATTTATCAATACCAAATGTAGCTATTATATTAAAACATTTATTCCTGGCATGCTGCTATACTTTGTAGAACAGACACATAATCTCATTTTCTCCCTAACTATAAATACTTTTATCCAGTTTAATGTGCTACAATAGCAAAATAAATTCACATGGTACAGATGGCTATTCAAGATAGTTTTTTTTAAGTTTTTTTAAACCCCAATCCAAAAGAACTTCTTTTGCTTCTAGACCTTTTTTGTACATGTTGCTGTTGTCCCTTGCAGAATTCACAGAGATAGATAAAACACACTGTGGAATGATCAGGATTTAATTAGGTTTATTTGTTGTTGCAACAGCTTTCAAATTCCTCTTATGAAAGAGTGAAAATCCCTAGGTTACCCACACATGAAAACGTTAAACTACAGAGAGGAATTTTTACTTTGCGCTGAGTTCTTAATCATGTAGCACCTGTGTCTTTCTAAAAGATGCAAATCCTTCTTTGTCTTTATGATTTTGATGAGCTAACAAGATGAATTCATCTCGAGAACACCATAAAAACTGAAGTGGGATAAATGACCCCAAGAATAGAGCCTCTTCTGACTCATACCTATTATTTAGAAATTCTCTGGGGAAACCAGAACTTTATAGAAGTACTATTTGTGCCCTCGTTATTCAACTAGAGGATTTACCCTTCTCTAGAGAACTTACTACTGAGGGTAGGCTGAGAGCTGATCATTTTAATCTAGAAGATTTTTCATAAATAAAGGAAATTGAGTTTTAGTAATTGAAGCAAATTCCCCGTATGGATCATGTTTTTGTATTTCACTGGATCATGTTTTTGTATTTCACTAAGTGCCAAATTATACAATAAACAGCAACTGAAGAAAAATTCCCAGCTTTGAAACTATCCAGCAGATTTAAGTATTATTTACCTTAATAAATTCAAATATATGCTTATTACAATTGCTAATAAAGTTTTTGTAAGTCTTTAAAATACTTATTTTATACACAACATATAAACCAAGTTTTATATGATTAGATTTGTCTACCAAAAATGTATCTTTTAAGTTTTTGATTTTTTAATTACAGTTGGCATACAATATTAGTTTCATGTACACCACACAGGTAGATATTTACACAACTTTTGAAGTCATTACCCAGATAAGTCTGGTACCCATCTGACACTATACATAGTTATATTACAATATTATTGACTCTACTCTAAGGTAACCAGATTTTAAGATTGGTAAAGCGGGACACCATTGACTGGGGGGAGGGGGTTCTTGATTAAAAATTTGGTCTATTCCCCCGCCGTTCCCTAGCTTGTCGTGCATTCTTTCCAAAAATCGGGACTTTTTTTAAATGTCGCGGGACGCGAAACAAATTGTTAAAAATCGGGACTGTCATGCCAAAAGCGGGACGTCTGGTCACTTTACTCTACTCCCTATGCTGTTCTTTACATCCCCCTATTATTATAATTGGCGATTGGTACTTAACCGTCTTTTTTACCTTTTTCACCCTTCCTGCAAACCAAAACTAATCTTTGCACAACCTTTTACATGCCTATAATTCTCTCTCTTGGGTATCAAACGACTTATTGAACAATTTAGTGTTAAAATAAGTAGAAATTTATTATCTATGAGGGACTTGTAACCAGAGTGGCCTATGACAGACATAGGTATAAAAAAAATAATAATGCTTAATGTTCAAGCTTAGCATTGGCGTGTAAAATTTGTGAGTTCAGCCAAAAAAAAATTAAGTGCTTTTACATTGCATAACCATATGGATTACAGATAAAATTGCTGTGGCATTGAGGGTGAATGACTATTTTGACAAACATTTTTTATACTCTCCTGAAATCTGAAGCATCATACACTTAATGCCACAATGATGATTTTAACTTATAGTTCTACCCTTTCAAGTTTTGCACAGAAGCATATCAGCAAACAATAAAAGTTGATGCAGTATTGTTGGCAAGTGTGATCAAACATCTCATCTCTTATTATATGATAAGTTTAATTGGCTTCTCCTAAATCACAGACATTATGTTCCTAATGTGCTTATATATAGGTGTTTAATACCCAAATCTTTGAATTGTTGTTTAATTGTTTACTCTTTTCTGGTAAAGGTTATTTCCACCAAACAATTTGTAATAAAGAGCTGATGGAGTGAGTGTAGTGGTGAAGTTCTGGGTTTCAGTATAGAACAATCTACTAGGAAAAAAAAAAAAATGTTTTCCCAAACTCCACAGCAACAAGGGCTATATAATCTATTATTGTAAGTGGACTCTCAAGATTGTATGTTTTCTTTTATTGTTTAAGAGGGTGAGAGAGACAGAGAGAGAGCCAGAGAGAAGGGGGAGGGCGCAGAGCAGTCCTCATAGTTGTACATCATTAGTTGTGACATGGTTTCATTCCACACAGGTGGATGTGGGACTGCACGGGGCGGAAACCAAACTGGGGTGCTCCCACATGGAAGGCAAGACCCTTTACAACCATTTCAGTTTTTACCAGTTGCTCCCTAGTTCAGCAATAGGTTTGCATGGGTTGGGGGTGGGATTCAATTCCCAGACTTCATGGTTGTAAGGCAAGTGCTTACCTGCTGAGCTATCCCAGCATCCCAAGACTGTGTATTTTTTGTGTGTATTTTTGTTTTCTATTTGTGGATGTATTTTATCTATTTGTGGATGCTCAATCAAGGCTTATGTATATTCATTGATTTTTGTCAAGTCTGATTAGCGTCAAAAACATAACTTGAAGCTTTATGCTCTTCCTCCCAAAAAATGTTATCCAAAATTAAAATTAAAGTCATGATAGCAAAATCACTGATGGCAGATTTACAATTCAAAATGGAATCAGGGGTAAATTATAAACTAGACTACATATGCAGGTTATTATGAATTTTATAATAAATTTGGGTGTATTAATATTAGGCCAAAGTTAGCAATTTGAAGGGTAGCATCAATCAACTGTAGGCATAAATTCCATTACCTGTTTTTTAATTCAGGAAAATGTGTTGTATACGAGCATACTAGATAATAGAAATAAAGCCATGAATAGAATGTACCATTGGTGTCTTAGGAGAAAATGTACACAATGATACATAACTCTCCAAAGATTGCTTTTCTTCCTGCTTTTGTCAGTTCGCTGGATAAAGTGGTCTATCATTAAGTGAACAAGCTAGAAAAACCCTGCAGTCAAAAGGAAAACAAACTTGGTTAATGGAAAACTCAGGCTAGCTCAAGATTAAGGAGGTGAGGGTGAATGTTATTGCTGTGGTCTCTACCACTGTTCTCACACTGTCAGAACTGCTACTTTAAATCAATAGTGGCAAATCCCGAGCCTTGAAATTAACCCCTAAGTGTTGTCCCATCCATCACCTTACTATTACACAAAATGGCTTTAAACCATTCCTCTAAGAAAGTTACCACATTCCTCTGCAGAGAAGAAATGTGATTCCTGACAAAAGTATACAGGGTCCGGCAGAAGTTAACACCGTAACATCAGAGGGCTTGCTTTGTTTCGCAGGAGATGGACAACAAATTGAACATTTCACCTGAAATGTCATATACTGTGCTGGAGTGTGATATTGTTATGCTATAGAACTATGTGGGGGAAGCCGGGATGGCTCAGTGGGTTGAGTGCTCACTTTGCAGCGCCAGGGACCGAGGATCGAGTCCCGGCCCCGGCCCATGCGGAACCATATGCTGAACTGGGAGCTCCCCCAGTTCAGCTCTCTCTCTGTCTCTGTATCTCTCTCTCTCTCTCTCTCTCTCTCTCTCTCTCTCTCTCTGTCAAAAATAAAAATAAATAAATAAAAATATATTTTTTAAAAAAAGAACTATGTGCTTATAATTTTGTAATACAAGATTTGGTATAGATTACCAGCTCATAAAAAAGGGGGAGAGGGGGCAATACTTCAGCCAGGGCGTTACTTCTGCCTCTCCCTGTATATTTGTTATATTTATGTTATAACATATATAGTTGTATGTATAACAGATGAGGGCTGTTAGGAAATTATCCAGCCACATAATATGAAAAATAGAGGTATTTATGGCTTGAGTTTTTCCGGACAGCCCTTGTATAAACAAATAATTTGGAAATGATAAATTTCCAATCAAAAAGTTTACAAGGGGATGCGGGGATGGCTCAATGGTTTGAGTGCTCACTTTGCAGCCCTGGGCTTCAAGGATTGAATCCAGGCCCGTCCCATGTGGACCCATATGCTGAACTGGGGTGAGCTTCCCATGCGGGAGGGCCCCAGCCCAGTTTCTACCCTACACAGCCTCATGCCCAAACTGTGGAATGAAACTACAGTGTATGTGGAAACTAATGTCATACAGCTATGGAGACTGCTTGCGGGCCCACCCCCTTCTCTGTCTCTATCTCTCTGTCAAAAATAAAAATAAAATAAAAAAGTTTACAAATATCAGATTTCTTTGGAAATAGCCACACCTTTACCCAAATATGTGCTTGGGGTTCTTTCCTTCCCATTTTACTCTTTTGTTCTATTATATGGACTATTGTCCATGCTTATTATCTTTTATTAAAAATATTAATAAACACTGTGCATTCCCAGAAATTCCCCGGCATTTGGGTCTTCAATATCTATTATGATCATATCCCTGTAACCTAATAATGACATGCAAAAGTGCTCAGTGCCCTTTCCTGAAGTTAGGAGTTTGCAGCCATCCATGCCTCGAGTCTCATGCATGCCTGGATCTGTGGGTACCCCTGGAGCATCATCCCAGTTGCCTCAGTTTCCCCCATCACTTCCTACCTCTCTACTCCTTCCACCTGGTACAGAGCGAATGTTTCCAGAGTCCTACACTTATCATCCTTCTAGCTTTCTCTCCCAATATAAACCTTACATCTGTGAAAGGCCTTGTACTGGAAGAACAGCCAGTTGGAGTATTTTATAAAGTCATTTGGAACACATTTGACATAAAGATGTCTACCCAGTCACCTGTCTGTAGGGGATAAAGGAAATGAGTCTGAGATTAGAAACATACATATTGCAAGTCCCCATCATGCTAATACCTTAAACCTGTCTTTTATCTCAATTTATCTCCATTGTCAGTGCTTCTGTTATCTCCACTCTCCTACCCACTTTATAATCTTTAAATATTTTATCTTAGTAACTGGTATTCTTTGTAAGAGGAATATTTTTGCACATATTGTATGTACTCTTTTGCTTGAAGAGACAGACACTTTCAGGGACAGCAGTGATCCAGAGAAGCAATTGCAAATATTATAATGGTAATTCATAAGTAAAGACCTGCCTCTTTCTTCTACCTTAAAGTTTAATGCAAAGGGCACTAAAGTGAGTTCTAGTTGCAATTACACCATAATTAGAATCATAATCATGGACAAGTCATGTGATTTGTCCAGGTATCCCTCTCTCTGATGAAATAAAGTAGACTATTTGACATCTAAGGCCTCGTCTTTCTTTAAACTCAATGATTCTATTCCTTGGATTAAATAAGATTTAGAAAGTTGGCTTATCAATGGAAGGCACTGTAAAGAATAAAAATTGTATTAAAATATTTCAAATATGATGCTATTTAAATGTCAGCTCTGCAGACATTTTTGGAATATTTCTGGCCAGTCATAATCACTGCTTTAGTATTCTATTATTCTTTCTATGTGCACTTGATTAAAGCTTATGTAAAAAAATTATTTTTATATGCATTCTATTGAGGATTCCAATTAAAATTTAAATTGTTTATTTTAAAAGTTGTTTATAATGTCAATACATACTTAAGAAATGCCCAAATAGTACTTGATAGAAGAAAAGCTAAAATGCCAATAGCTGGTCTTAGAAATTTCTGTGATATCTAATTATGTATAGAGCCAGACTGTTCATGCTTGGCATGTAAGTAACCGCTGAAAATTAGCATGGTTTGAGCAACACATGCAATTAAATTGACATATTTTAACCCTTTTCTTAAGAAGTAGCTTTTTATTACTATGAGCATTTTTAGGTGATATGTTTAATTCAAAATCTTTGACATCTCATGAAAATCATTAAATTCTCAAACACTTAATGTCATCATTACATTGGCGTAAAAGTACCTCTACATTCATTGTATGCTTATTTTTAATTTGACCACACTGTACAAATGTGTGTGCGTGTGTGTGTGGTGATACGGGCCATAGATGAAGGTGGGCCAGGAAATACCTGCAGTGGCCAAGGAGTATTTTCCCTATTTGTGGGTCATTATCTTTCAACACCAGATTTTTAACTATGTCCTTTTTCTCTTCATATATACACTTTGTCTTGCTTCTTTCAAAAAACACCAAATAGACAAAACTACTGATTTGTCAAGGAAGGATTATATGCTTGGAACAGTATACATTTTGTAGTTGTAGAAACTTCTGAGAATGACTTCCATGTGCTATTTACAGGAATACTTATGGATGAAGCAGGTATTTTAAATCCCAGTTTCCAGGGCTAAATACGTAAGGGCTTTGAGGGGAAAAAAAAAAAAAAGCCCAGCCATTGTCATTATAACGAGAATGGTTACATGGCTGGATACTTTCCGGACAGCCCTCTTATTTTAAAAATTATTATACAAGGACATGATATATATGTACATGATTTCAACCCTCTGTTGCTAAGCCTGTGACAGACATACCTAAGTGCTATCATTTAGCAAACTCCAAAGAATTCATCTTCGAATGCCGTTGAGGATGTGGATCTACAATGCTAGAAACCTGATATACCCATGATGTTTAGAAAAATTTGCTTTGTGAGTAGATTTATCCTACTTCTGCATTACTTTCTATGACTCTATCTACTTCCAACAGAATAGTGTGTAATCAAGTTATTCTCATTCACATTTATAAACCCTGATAATAAAAATGTGCAAATATCAACTTTCTGACTCAAGGCACATTTTAAATAGACCACAGAATATCTTACTAATCAAATCTTTTAGGAACACAAATGTCAATCACGTTGTTAAATTCTACTGTGAGCTGTCTGTACTTTTCCCAGTGTTGTATCCTTCCATAGACCTAATATATTAAATTAAATAAGACAGCCAATGAAAAGAGGAACATTTCTATAATAAAGTAATTTAAGATACTGCCATTTTCTAAGTGTTGGATATAAATCAGGCCCTGCTAAGTATTTCGTGGAGAATAGCCCATCTCACCCTATGAGGTAAGTACTGTAATTATCATTTTGCATATGAGAAAACTGAAATTTTAAGAGCTTCAATAATTGTCCAAAATTAAAGAGGGGGAGCTATATTCAAATCAAATTTGGCTGGCTCCTGAATCCTTATTATATACTGTACCCTAGTAGTAGTATTTATATTCTGCTAGGATACAGTGGTTGAAGAGATTCAACTCTCAGTTCTAGCACTGTAACAGCACCCAATTTTAAAGGCAACTCTGGAAATATCCAAGAATATTTTGTTCAATTTCCAAGCCCTTTAAGTTGAATTCAAAGTCATCATGCTAGAGTGCTTCACGCTAGCCACTCAGTGCAAATTATGTCATTAGGAGCAAGGCAATAATCATTCATTTCAAGATCAGTCACAGTCAGTAGACCCATTGGTTAAACAGTTGTTCTCAAACACCTGAGTACATTAGAATTTTCTGGGATACTTGTTAAAAACAAACAAACAAACTCAGGAACCCAGACCCACTCCAGTGATTTCGATTCAGTACCTCTGGGATAGGGACTCAGGTGTCTGCATAGTAATCCCTGATTATTCTGATGCAGTGTCTTGAAGAATCTTCCTTTGAGACTTTGAGAAACACTAGCTTAAAGATACATAATAAAAACAAAGGACAATAGTGGTGTTTGAAACACAGAGTGAAAGAAGCTTTCAAAAATGTCTTTTTCATTCTGAAATGTATACATCTGGAGATGCCAGAATCATACAGCTTAAAAAAAAATTTTTTAAGACCCCCTAGGAACAGAAAAACCAGGAAAGAATGACACAGTCCATAGGTCATTAACTCCCCACATGTATTCAAAAGATGGTCAAGAGCTAAAGTGGTCCATTTTCATTATTTTCTGAATGTGGAAAAGATGCTGCCAAGAGCAGAGAAAAAGAGGACATTATATTCTGTAATTATTGAAATAGAATCTTTAGTTGATTCCCCCCAACACTTCTGAGTAGACAGTAAGAATTACACATGATTATACCACTTAGGAAAGAAAGAGAAAGAAACAGATGGATTTTTAGTCAAGATGGCTGATTCGTCGTGAACAGAAACTAAGGAATTTTAAAATACCAAGGAGTACAAACCTGCATGTGAGGTTTGGGAGGCAATGGGCAGAAGGCTGGATGTCACAACTGAAAATGAGTCCCTCCGTGCAGCCGGTTTTGTAAGTCACATAGCAAATATCAGTCCATTGTTCAAAGCTCACCAATTCATTTGCATTTCAAATTCTTTGCCAAAATATGCCACATCCACACATAAACACACACACACAAACGCTCACACACAAACTTGCTCTTTGAAGAGTGGGTATTGATAGATGCATGAGCTATGACAACCTGCTAGTAATCTTTTTTTTTTTCCTCTAAATAAGGAACAATTTATCTATTGTTTTTGTGAAAGTATCTTCATGGCCACATTTTCTATCTTTTAAAAATATGCTTAAAATACCATAAATATAAATAAGCAAGTGTCCATGGGAGTATACTTTGGACAACAATTTGAAAACAATTACAAACCATTTCCTTAAATATATATATTTGTTTTCTAGCATAGCTACAAAAACACATCAACTTTTGCATTGTGGAAAACTACATGTAATAGGAAAAACAAGTAATGGACATAGATTTTGTAATTTATAGTTAACACTGTCAGCTATACAAAGATTATATAAGAACATAGCGAATAACACAGATTGCTTATACATAAGAATATATACTGGTTTATAGAAAAGGAGAACAGAAAGATTAAGGGTATTTCTTTACTACCTATCTGACCCCACCTGTGACATACAACTTACTTGGAGTATAAAGAACAAAGAGTAAAGAATATCAAGAGAAGTAAACCACTTTAAGCTGATGTAAAATTTTAAAAGAAAATATATACATATGTCTGACGTACACAAAACAGATGATTCAGTCAGTTTTATGAAGATTAATCTGGTTGAGTTAATAAAGAATTCTGAGTATATCTAATCTAACTATGTCTAAACTGACAATTCTCAAAGCCTTTTTTGGAACTTCTCTGTCAGCCTCCTTCCAACTTCCCCCACCCCATCTCTGATTTCCTCTGCCCTGGGGGAAAGGAGCAAAGTTGAGCAACTTCACCAACATTTACCCCTCTGCCAAACCCTAACATCTCTCTGTTGTTCCATTCTGGGAGAGTTAGGCCCCGAAACAGCTGCCATTTCAATGTATAGTTTGTTACTAACCTGAAAGCTACAGCAGGTGCTGCATTGAAGAGGTAATATGTTATTTGGTTGCAAACTGCTCTATTGCTTCAGCATCTGGTCACATGTATAATTTAAAGTCAGACACATACATAAACTATTCACATAGCCCAGATAGCTGGCTGATAGCACCTGCTAAACACTAGGGGAATATAGGTAGGTATTCACTGGAATTGCAATGGACCAGCAGTTACGAATATGATTTGGGATATCACCAAAGCAGTTGTCAAAATGGAAATAATATTGCTTTTACTATGAAGGAAAATTGAAAACAGTGAAAATGCACCTATAAAAATATTACAGAGAAAAGCTCAAACAGTGTGTCAGGTTTAACCTGTGTAGGCAACTGATAAACACTGATAAAGATAGATTGCAATGACAGTATATAAAACAGTCTGCAGATGATTCAATACCCAAATACGAAACCATTTAAACTCAAAGAGATCAATACCAATCACAAGTTGATGACACAGAATCCACCCTTTATTCTCATGATTCATCTTAAAGGCTGACATTTCAGAATTCATACATTTTTAAAGATGCTTGACTATTGGGGTAGGAATTGAACTTTTGGCTTATTTTATATTAAAGAAAACTTGTTTCAGCCTATAGCAATAAACTAACACCTAACCTGAATTCATCAAAACAGCTTTCCACTGCATCATTAAAAAAAAACACAGATGATATGTTCTGCCTCTTATCATTGTAATGCTAAAAACATCTTGACCATCAATGTAATCTTCCCAATGACATATCTACACATAAAGTTGTTTTGCTATTCAGTGTATTTAGTCATTAAGTGGATTAGCCTGTGTACATAAAATTACCTCCACAATTATCGATACAACTAAGGTTAAATGGGTGAATTTCATGAGTCTTAATGTTTTAAAACTATTTTTACACATCACACAACTTGTTATATTATTTTAAATGCCAAGATGATTTTAAAGGACCTGATACATAATAGGCATTAAATACATTTGTCAAATAAATTAGGGAAAAGTAGTAGAGAGGAAGACTAGTTATAGCAGAGACATCAATCAATGTCTGCACTACAATAATCCCTGAGTGATTTAGTTGAAGATTAATTAGTGAAACAGGAGCTCAACGTTTATTATAGACTTCAATATCCTTGATTCATGAAGTAAAGATATTTCTTCTCCTTGTCTCTGTTTAGTTTATACTTTATTAAAAGTGTATAAAAAAGGAGAAAGATGACAGAAAAACTACCAAGGGGGATAAAATTAATTTAAGTTGATGCATTATCATATCAAAAATACAGGGATGCCAGGGTAGTTCAGCAGTTGAGTGCTTGCCTTGCAATCACAAGGTCCAAGGTTCTATTCCATGCAAACTCCAAATGCTGGACTGTGGCATGGCTGGTAACTGCTAGATGGCTCCAAGGCAAAGGTCCCCACCTCCCCACCCCACCATTCAGTTGCCTTCCCTCGCAGCCCCACACCCACCTGTGTGCAATGAAGCCATGTTACAACTAATGATGTACAACTATGGAGACTGCTCTGGGCCCTCCCCTCTTCTCTATCTCTCAAACAAAATTCAAAAAAAATAAATAGAATAACTTAAAATGCACTTAAAATGTCACAATTCCACACTTAGTAAAGAAAACAAGTGTCCAGATTTTTCTAAATTAATACTTAGTAATAAATTTAAAGAAACCTATTTTTATACTGCACAAGATAGCCATTAACTATTTGTTATATTATGGCTGCAAAATATGCAATGCTTTGTATACTAAATTAGTTACTATGCTTATGAATTTTAAATTAATGTTCAGTTATGAAGCTAACTATAACCATTTGTAAGCCAAATGTTTTAATACTTTAGAAACTGAGGTATTTATTATGTTGACCATTTTTTAGAGTTTAAAGAGTTTGCCAACAGATTTCAAGGTAACTGTAGCAATCTTTAAAAATATGTATTTATTTTTTTGTTTTTGATACAAAGAGACAGAGAGAAGGGAGAGGGCCCAGAGCAGTCTCCATAGTTGTACATCATCAGTTTTTGACATGGTTTCATTCCACAGGTGGGCAGGGGCCACCCAGGGCAGGAACTGGGCTGGGAGCCTCCTTCATGGGAGGCACGACCCCTTGAGCCATGGGTCAGACCTGGGAGTGGGGGTTGGGAGTGAGAACTGAACTGGGGGCCTCCCGCATGG
Organism: Craseonycteris thonglongyai; assembly: GCA_004027555.1. Taxonomy (NCBI): domain Eukaryota; kingdom Metazoa; phylum Chordata; class Mammalia; order Chiroptera; family Craseonycteridae; genus Craseonycteris; species Craseonycteris thonglongyai. Next base: position 17,036 of record PVKE010013965.1, on the reverse strand, counting down.
GAAGCACACCCCAGTTCAGCATATGGGTCCTCACAGGCTGGGGCTGGGCTTCAATTCTGTCCCTGGGACTGCAAAGTGAGTGCTTAACCCTCTAAGTTATTCCAGCTTCCCCAACAGTAGGGATCTTTATAATGGTAACAAAGTATCATCTGAGATTACCTGCACTACAGGAAGATTTGATGTGGTTTCTGCCCTAAATTGATACTTTGTATTTCACTTGAACACGTATTAATAGAATATATTTGGTAATTTTGTAGCAGAGTAAATATTAATATTGAACTATTAAATTGGCTATTAGTGCAATTTTTCTCAACTCTATGTTAGAGTCACCTTGGAGATTTTTAAAATACAGATGCCTGGGTTCTACCCCAAGAAACATGAAGGTCACATGAAGCAATTGTTTTAAGCTTCCCCAGGCAATACTAACCTAGTACAAAACTAAAGTAAATAAAGGGATCATATTCTTTTTGTGATTGAAAGCAAAGGAACAGAGTTCAAAGAACAGACATATAAATTATATATCCAAGCTAAGGGACCTAATCACAGGTTAAATGAAAAAGATTGTAGCTCAAATACTGTGTGTGGCCAGATGAAAAGATGATATTTTTCAAATAGTCTGTCAACAAATATTTGAGCATGTTATTTAGTGCCAGGCACTATTATATAGATACTAGGAATAAAGAGGTTAATATAATAGTTTGCCCTAAAGGAACTTATACTGCAGTGGGGAGAGATATAATAAGAGTATTTTTTAAGATTTATATTATTGAGAGGGGGGGGGCAGAGCAGTCTCCATAGTTGTATATCATTAGTTGTGACATGGTTTTATTCTACACAGGTGGATGTGGGACCTTGTGAGGTGGGAATCAAACTGGGGGCCTCTCACATGGGAGGCAAGAACCTTCACTGCCATCCCAGCAGTGCTGAAGTTCAGCATATGGGTTTGCAGAGGCTGGGGTCAGGATTTGATCCCAGGACCTTATGGTTGCAAGGCAGGCACCCAACCTGCTGATCTATCCTGACAGTCCCAAGAAATTTTTATTTTAGATAATTTTGCAATTATCTTGGCACTGGCACATGCTATGAAAAGACAAATAGAATAATAGAGAGAGTGAATGCAAAGGGTTGACTTAGCTCTGGCGAACATTTGGAAACCTAGAGGAAAGTATCAGGCAACAAGAATAGTGAGCACCAAGGTTCTGAGATGAGAAGGAGCTTTGAATGTGTGAGAAATAGCTAGAAGATGGTGCTACATTGGGAGAATGTAGGGAATTAGATCTGAGAGGAGGCAGGAGTCAGCTCTTCTAGGCACCTAGAGGCCACAGAAAGGAGTTTGCACTGGAGAGCTAGCCATCAAATGTTTTTAAGTGACCAGTGAGATCTATGTGCACATTGAAATGCTACTCCCGTTGCTTTGTAGAAGTTGGCACGGGGAGGCGTCCAAAACCAGAAGCAGGATTCCAATTGCAGCAAGATGGCTTGTTACTGACAAGATTGTAACTGGCCCTCCAGATGTCACATAATGATTTTCTTTAATATTCTTTTAGGTCAAAAACTCCTACATGGGGTGAGGGTGGGGGTGGGGTGATTCATAGAAAAATACAGGGTGTCCCAAAAAAATGTAAACACACTTTGATTATAAAGTCAGTCTTTAATAACATAGTATTTTTTTTTTATTTAAAAATATCTACAGAATTGAATAATTTTTTTTTGTCAGTGTCTGTTTTCAAACTGATGACTGAACCTTCTGGTCTGGCACTCCTGGCAATGTGAAGCACTGGAATCGCAAACATCCATAATCATTGTGTGCATCCTCATTCAATGGCTGCCTTGAATTCATCGACTGTTGCCAGTTTTGTACCATAACTTTATCTTTTATGTATCCTCATTAAAAAAAAAACCAAAAAAACGGTCTAGTGGCATGAAATCTGCTGAACATGGGGAGGGTATTCCACATTCACTAGACTTCATTCAATATTTTAAGTCAGCTAAACCAGAAAGGGAGAGAAAATTATGTGAGCTATCAGCTGTTAGAGTGTGCATATATTTGAGGAGGGACACGTTGCAGATAAAGAATAGTTCCTTTTCATAAGTATATCGGATACTCTAATACCAACAGCTTTCAATCTAGGAAAAACTTACAGAGCATTTTCTGCTAGCAACTGCAATTTTTATATTACTATGAAGAATTAAAATCGCTGACGTTTTTGTGTCTTAGAAATTTTGGTGAATTTTTACTCTTGTAACTGAATGAGGTCATGTTATTTTAATACTACAAACATTAGATTCTGAATTGCTCTTCTAAGCTGACAGTTGATCTTCTAATTGAATTAATTCCTAAATACCAAATATTTCTCCTGTTGCTACCAATTGTATTCCATTTATCATTTATTACATTTTGGAAAGGGATCAGGATGCCTGGTCAGTCTGACCCACAGAACAAGAGAACAACAAGGTAGGAGGGACCTTGTTAAGGTGACCAGATTTTAACATTGGTAAAGCGGGACACCCTTGACCGGGGGGGAGGGGGTTCTTGATTAAAAATTTGGTCTATCTCCCGCCGTTCCCTAGCTTGTTGTGCATTCTTTCCAAAAATCGGGACTTTTTTAAAACGACACGGGACAAATTGTTAAAAATCAGGACTGTCCCGCCAAAAGCAGGATGTCTGGTCACCTAAACCTTGTTACTACATGGGCTGCTTCTCAACTGCTAGGGGAAATCTGTTCAATCACTACTGAGGAAATTTCACACTTTAGATCAGGGGCTTCCAATCATTTGGCTTCCCTGGGCCATATAGAAAGAATAGTCTTGGGCCACACATAAAATACTAACAAAAAGGTCACACACACAAAAAGAAAATCTCATTTTGTTTTAAGAAAGTTCCTTTTGTTTAAGAAAGGGTGGGCAAGCTTGCTTTAGGTAGGCAGACTAGTAAAAGAATACTCTGTGTTTAAGGCAATTGCTATCTGGTATTTAATAACTGATTTAGTTTTTAAGCAAGTACTGTAAAAAAAAAGTCTTTTGAATTATTGTGTTCAATTCTTCACTTATCCCGGCTTCATATTGTCAGGCAATGTAATTTTCCTGAGGACAGGGATGAGGTATTGCATATGGTACATATGTCTTAATGCCAATTATGGTGGGAAATCTGTCATAAGACATCAATATCTGCTGAACCAAATAAACAATTAATAGAAGATGGTTCCTCTGCTCCGTAAACCAAGAATAAAATTAAGTAAATTATAAAATACAACTAAATTAATGTTAACTTACATAGATCAACATGAGGTCTGTCCAGAAAAAAAAATCCAGCCATAAATGCCTCTATTTTTCATATTATGTGGCTGGATACTTTCCGAACAGCCTTGTGTTCATATAACATTTTACCGGCAACAGACATATTAAATCAATGGCAAACAGGGTTTATTGAAGAGAAAAGTTTTTTGGAAGAACGCATCTAACTTACTATTTCTACAACAAAAGGTAGAAATACATGAAATGGGCGTATTTTATAAACAATGAAGTTTGAATAGAAGGGAGAACTTGATACTGGCAGACAAAAATGACAATTTCTGTTTAACCAAGATTCCGTTAACTATATTTGTCATAGCCTTTCTAGCTGATCTCTTTCCAAACCTCTACTCCAAATCACTGACTAGCTGAACATAGCCATAACAAATAACCAGCACAGCAGATTAAGTCCTATAATTTCAGAAAGTCTTCTCTGTGTGTGTCCTACTTAGTCATTGCTGTGCCTGGTCTCCTTTGAAATTCTGTAGTCCTAGAATTCTATTATTTCAAAGATAGAGGTATCGGATAGGGCAGAATTGACAGGGAATACTGATCCTTTCCTTGGTCTTTTCAAGTTTTAAAAGGATTTTTGATGTTATTTTTAAATACAGATGGTTATATGACATTGTAGTAAGTCATTTGTGGTAACCTGGATGAGTTTATTTGGGGGTTGGAGAAGACTTTTAAAATGTAAATCAATGTCTTCAGCAGATAATCTCAAAGAGACAGAAGGGGAAAGACCCAGAGCTGTCTCCATAGTTGTACATCATTAGTTGTGACATGGTTTCATTTGACACAGGTGGATGTGAGGCTGCACAGGTGGGAACTGAACTGGAGGCCTCCCACATGGGAGGCAAGAACCTTTGCTGCCATCCCGGCAGTTATAGTTGTGCCACAGTTCAGCATGTGGGTTTGCATGAGCTGGGCCAGAATTTAATTCCCAGACCTCGTGGTTGCAAGGCAATCACTCAACTTGCTGAGCTAGTCCAGCATCCCCTCCCTTGCTTTTCTTAAGGAGTAAAAATCTAAGCTAATTTCTTATACCCACAAGAGTATCATTTAAGCTTTTATAGATCTTTAACCACATTCATATACAGCTCTGCTAGACAAACAAAACCGACTTGATTGGAAGCAAAGAGGTTATCTGAGCATCTTTCTTACTCAGGCCAAGACAACTTGAATGTATCCATTTCTCTATTTTCTCACCTATTTTCATATTCTTGGACCTCTACTTTTCCTCCAACAACTCTAGTCTTACTTGCTCCCTCTTCCATGCCTAACTACTATGATTTACATATTTACATTGTGACATCTTAGAAAGAATTGGGCACAGAGACTTAAGGCAAGTTACAAAGTTGAGCCACAATTTCTTCACTGAAACAAAAATAATATCTATGTCTTACAGTTATTACTGATGAAGAAATAAAATCACATGCATATAGAATTAAGTATATTGCACAGCACACAGGAGAGCTTCTCTTCCACTGTTTGCAAAACAAATTTCCATCCTTCTAGAACATTCTGCCTCTATGTGTCACTACATTCATCTCCCTGTCAAGTGCACCTTGTGACACTCCTCCAATATCCCATAGTGTACCAGGCAGAAAGTAAGAGAATGACGACGTCAGGCAGGGTTTCCAGTTTTTGAGAAGACAAAGAAACACCAAGGAGATGGCTGGAGAGTAGATTGCAAAGATGTCAAGGGCCGGAAGTCGTGAGCTATAGAAATTTGTGGTCATCTTCGTCACCGCTGGCTAAACAGCTTTCGTTGCAGGTAACCATGCCATCTGACGGAACCCAACAGGTGCAACCACACAACGCTTGATAGTGAGTTTTAGACCAAGGCTACAGTGCTCAAAGGCAGGCATTACTGTGTTCACCTTTAACTCACTAGAGTCTGTAGTATGGCCTGGTGTCCAGAGGACACACTAGTATATTGGTTTCCATGAAATCCATGCACGAGCCTAAGAGAACTGAATCTCCAATCAAAGAGTGGAACAAATATCTGTATGTTTTCACTCACCCCTTTGGACAGTATCACCATAATCTGTAGACTCAAGCAATCAGCCTAGAAAGTTTGGCAAGCACTATTGTAATAGTTAGGGATATGTCCTCTGGGTGCTAGCTCTAATAAACAATGTGACTGAATAAACTTCTAATGTCTTATATCTATTATCCCCATCTGTAAGATGGACACAGTGCTGCCTGGCTAATCTATTTTTATTCTTATTATGATATTCATCAAATGCTTCAGAAAGTCAGATGAAGAGGGCAAATGTAATGCTAGTGAAAATGAACTGTATTAACTAAAATCAAGCCAATTCTCAGCTTTCACCTATACTGTATCAAGAATGTGCCGGGATAGCTCAGCAGGTTGAGCACTTGTCTTGCATCCTCAAGGTCTGGGGATCAAATCCCACCCCCACCCCCCCAGCCCGTGCAAACCCATGTGCTGAACTGCAGCTATAACAGGTAACCACCAGGATGGTGTCAAAGGTTCTCACTCCTCATTTGGGAGGCCCCCAGCTTGGTTCCTGCCCCATTCAGCGCTGTATCCACCTGTGTGGAATGAAACTGTCACAGCTAAAGATGTACAACTATAGAGTCTGCCCTGGGCCCTCCCCCTTCTCTCTCTCACACACATCTTTTCTCAAACAATAAAATAAACCTTAAAAATAAATGTCCTATTCCCGTAATACTTTCACTTAACGTTCATGAAGCTAGTAATATAAACCACCAATGATATAGCCTGTGACAAAAATCCAGTTTTACCTCTTCTCCCACTTTGGAAGAAATGCCTTTCTGAGCATTTTTGTTAGCTACCAGATTTCTGTAAAAAGAATGTGATTTTTCCAATCTATTTCATGTATCGATAGGAGATCACCACATGGAAGACAGATATTTTAAAAAATTAAATAGCAAACATTTTAGGAAGAAAATAAGAAGGTGGACCATCCTGGGACTTTCTCATAGCACAGGTATAGGTAGACTCTTGACACTGTCTGCAGAATGGGTGTGTACTTTACACTTCTGACACTGGAGTGGACCCTCCAGCCTGAGTCAATCTACACTCCACCCATCACCCATTGCAGGCCCAGATAATAACAATTCCTCCCAGTCTCCATAAGGCTGTACACAAGCTCCCTTGGGAATCGTTTCTCTTTGGCTTAGAGGTATAGTCTCCTATCTAGAGTTGCCATATCGCCCTTGACCAGTAGGTGCTGCCATCTAAACATGTGTGACTTTTCCTTTCAGTCCAAACACAAGTTCAAGGTTTCAAGCTTTGGGAGATACAAATCTGGGTTTCGAGTTTGATAAGTCTTTTCTACAGTGGTTATCTAGGATTGATCAGTTCCGAAGGCTCTAATTTCTGTTCAAGCTAACTTAAAACAAGGCAGCCTGAAAATACCCCACGTAGATTGGCAGCTTAAGAAGCAGATTTTCACAGGTGTTTCCTCTGTGCTGCAAACCTAAATAGCCCCCTAAGTTTAATCACATCCATGCCGGAGGCAGAAAAGGACTGCAAGGAAGATGAAAAGAGAGCAAGCTCAGTAAAGTTTATGGCTCCCCAAGAGCTGTTTTGATGTGGAGATCTCTGTGAAAGCTCATTAAATCCTCAGTGTGTGAGGCAGGGCTTTGGGGAAAGTTAAAATGAAGATAAGACACCACATCTACCCATACTGACATATTCATAAAGCATTCAGAATACTCCCAGGAAATTCCACGTGACTGCCCAGCATATTAGGGGACCGAAATAGCTTTTCTAGATAAACCACAGTCCAAATAAACATTTACATACTTGGGAGCGACAGTTAGTTATAACATTAACCACAAACAAAACTGTTAAAAACTTACAAAATGGTCCCCATGATGGACAGTCAGTGAGGTTGTCTTCCTGAGTGAAGACCAGGCCCCACAGACCATGAATATTTAATACATTCAAATAAACGGTAATATTCTAAAAGGTGTTAAATGACAAATATGTAAGAAGAAAGTCACTAAGGTTTGTACTCCCAGTGCTTTTATTTACTGGAAACGCTTCATAACGTTTATCCTCGGGCTTCAGCCAGAAACTGAATGGAAATAAGACCTGGTGTTAGGCTTCTCCAGAGAAAGAAAACCAGGAGAATGTCTGAGGATTGTCCGGAAAGTATCCACCCATGTTATATGAAAAATAGAGGCATTTATGGCTGGATTTTTCTGGACAGCCCTCGTATGGGTATGTGTAGAGAGAGGGAGTGATTTTAAGCCATTAACTCACGATTTGTAGAGGTTGGCAGGCAAGCCAGGAGGCTGGAGACCCAGGGAAGAGCCAATGTTGCACACCCCACCTCCAAATGCAATCGGCAGCCAGAGTTCCGGCTTCCTCAGCGGAGGTCAGTCTTTTTATATTAAGGCCTTCAATTGACTGAGGCAAACCTCATTTTAACTTAATTACCTAATTAAGGACCCTATTTCCAAATATACTCACATTTGGGGGTTTGGGGACTTGTGATTTCAATGCAAGAATGGGGGTGGGGCACAATTCAGACCATTACAGGCCTGAATGGGTATGATTATGATCAAGAGATTAAAAAACAGGAAAGAAAAGGTGGGGAGCATTGGCAAAAACATGTGTTTCTTGGTGCCATGATTCTCACAGCGTGTTTAGGGCCCAGCATCATCAATAACACCTGGAAGCTTGTTAGAAATACAAATTCTCACACTGCAACCAGGACCCGCTGCATCTATGAGCTGGGCTCAGTCATTTGCTTTTAACAAGGTTTCCAGGTGAGCCCAGTGCAGACTGAAGTTTGAGAACAACGCTCTTAGAAGTTGATAGATTACAAAAAAAAAAAGGTGACCTGAAAAATGTTTTCAACAAACGTAGATGTAGATATTATTTACTCTGTTCATTTTCTTTAAATATATTAATCTGAGTCATATTTTATAAATGGGCTTAGAATCCATTTCACTCATACAAAGTGGAACTTAAGCCAGAGCTCCAAGGATAAGCATGGTAACAACACTGCAAAGGAACTTGGCCTCTGCATACAGATTTCACAAGGTAAAAGCAAAACTGTGGGTATGCCATACGGCTAACATTTCAAATACCAGAGCAGTCTGATTGCTCTGTCTGGCTGGAGGCTTCAATTAACTTTATGCAATTCCCATGGAGGGAATTGGCAGACTACCTCATAACAGTTGAACTTAGTAAAATTCATTCCACTTCCCTTCTTAAAAATGAAAAACTCCAAATAGAACTGTTAAGTGGTCACTTCTGAGCAAGAATCAAATTTCTACTATGCTACACTTGGCCCCCAAACACCTTCTACACCCTCACAGCAGTAGCCTTTGCAAATACCCTGGGCAATAAACATCTGGCTATGTCCTTTGAAAACCTACACTAAAGCATCAGGAGCAAAGTGAATGAATTCACCTGGGAGTTATTTCCAAGCCTTGGTGGATGGTCAGATCTATTATACAAATAAAAGTACTCATAACCAGGAGATGCCAGGATAGCTCAGCGGCTGAGCATTTGCCTCGCAATCACGAGATCTGGGATTCGATTCCTAACACTGGCCCACGCAAACCTATATGCTGAACTGCAGCACAACTGGTAACCGCCAGGATGGCTCAGCGGCAAAGGTTCTCACCTCCCACGCGGGAGGCCCCCGGTTCAGCTCCCACCCCGCATGGCCCCACATCCTCCTGTGTGGAATGAAACTATGTCACAACTAATGAAGTCCAACTATGGAGGCTGCTCTGGACTCCCCAACCCTTTCTCTCTCTCTCTCTCACCTTCTCAATAAAATAAATATTAAAAAAAAGAAAAGTACCGGTACTTATACCGCTTTATCTGAGGACATCCGCCTCCTCTGAGGCACGCATGCTGTTATGTGGTGGTCAGATACCTGGCACCCCAGGTAGACCTTATGTCCAAGACACTTTCCAGCCTTGCCTAGCACAGTTCTCAAAACAACCATAAGATCCAGCAGGATTGTGTTGCATAATATCACTAGATCCAACACTCATATTTATGCAATTCATGAATTTCCCAGGTCTTCGGGAAAAAAAGACTGGAGTCTTTTATATACTGACTGCCAAGAAAAAGATTGTCGAGTGATCCTTTTGATTGGACTTGGATCTAGATAGGACCCTCTTGGTGACATTCTGTCACAGCATGACATCTGTGAGCTTAATATATTTGGGCAGAACCAACGTGAGGAAGCTTCAGCACTACTTGCAAGTTGCAGTATTTAACTGTGTCTAGCTGAAATCGGGAGCATTTTCACGCTGAGCAATTACACCACTGGGTTATTGATTGATGTTTGGCTAGTGTCACAAGAATAAGGGCAGTCCCTTAGCTGGAAGCTCATGTTCCAGACAAGAAGTCAGGTAATCTGTACTCTTTTTTTCACTCCTCCATGACTCATTCTTCTCTGGGTTTAATAGTATTGCCCTTGGGGTGATTTGTTACCTGTGACTAGTGGTAAATCATACTGGGTGGGTCTCTCCCATTAACAATAAGTGAAGCCAACTTAAATTTAGCATCGGAAACTATCTTGAAAGGAAAATGGGTTTGTAAGAGTAGAAAAGATCCTGTCTCACAAATACGGCACAAGCCTTAATGATGAGGGAGGTAGGACCCTGTCACCTGACATTGACTCTGTAGCATGAAGTAGTGGCACTGACCTCCCTATTCCACGTTCCCTCCCACAGCCCCGTCATCTACTTGCTCCCTAGACATACTTGATTCCGGGAAGAGTTATCCCCGTTTGCTGTACCATTGGAACGGCTCTGATGCCACATTCTCAGAAATGCAAATATTACATTCTGAGAAGATCCTGGGTTCTCTTTATGTACATCGCCACCCCAATTCTTGACCTCACTTGTAGGTAAGATGTATCCACCGCACAGTCTGTGATTCTGAGGTACATCAAAGCCCTCTGATGGCCCCTCCGCGAATCAGAAGAGGCTCAGATTTTCTGTTCCGTCAAGTCTCACACATGGTGCATGCAGAGATTTTAGTTTCATACTGGAATGCCCTCCTCCGTCCAGTATACTCAGGGGAGGAGCACACTGCTGTCTGCTTTTCCTACATCTCTGACCACATCGCTGCCTCAGAGAAACCTCTTCTTCCAGCTTCCTTCACCTACACCCAGTAATCTTCACTCTCTTAATCCTGTTCATACTGTCTTCTAACACCACTGCCAACAGATGCTGCCAAGCTATTCCAGATCAGGTTGAATGGGGACACTCAAATACACGCAGAATATTCCTGACTCGCCGGGAATCAGTTTGGCCTGGGTATTATTACACTTGAATTCAAATTAGCAAACATACGTGAAGGCAGTTCCGGGTGAGACACTTTGAACAGGAGGTGGCAGTATCAGCCAAGGTATTTGGGCACCTTTTCCCAGTCCTCACAAAAGACGTTTCCTGCCTGTGGGTTGTCAACTCTGGACATAAGTTCGCCTCACCTAAGCCAAGGTAGCTAAGTGATGGGCCCAAGGCCCCAGACTTTGGGGAGTCCCACAACTATCAAAGAAGTGACAATCGCTCAAACTGAAGACGGAACAACCAAATGAACAAGCAAAGGAAAGGAGGAGCCCTCCCGAAAGCAGATTTTTGGAAAGCCCCAAAATTTGATATCAAATGCACATTCCGTCTAAGATTTTAAGCAGGTTGTTTGAAGAGGTGACTCAGCCAATGCCCACATGTGGGTGAAGGAGGTAAAAAATAATAATAAAATAAAATAAAATCCTCCTCAGCAACTTCACAAAAGGGCAAATAAGATAACAGCCAGGACAACTTTAACATGCTATAAACATTCAAGCAAAGCATTTTTGTTGATGTGCCTGCCCCTGCCCCACTTTTTTTTTCTTTTTTTGTTTTTCTTCTTCTTTATTTATTTATTTATTTATTTATTGTCCAGGTAACATGGCCAGAAGTAGTTTGGCCATGGGTCTATTATTTCTCTGATAATTATAATTTCCCAGAGAGTTATGGCACACAAATTACTTTGTAATTGCTCTAAATTCTTTGCTTCATCCTGAGTCTACAATTATGCTCTCACCCAGGCTCCTGTCATCTGCTGTCTTGATTTATGAAACCTTCTGTTCTCTGATCTCCTTGTTTCTTACCTCTGCCTCCTCTAACTTACAAAATGTTGCTGCAAGGTCAAATTTCTCATCGTTACAGCGTTACATTCTCAGGTGTAATCATTACTGTCTTAATAAAGCAAGCAGTTAGTTCCACAACAGTCTGTTGAAACCACTAGATAATTGCTCAGCCTTCACTACGTAATCCACATTCTGTTCCTTGCTAGGCTTCCGAACCACTGTGTTGTGGTTTGAAACATCTATTAATTTGGCTCGTGTGTTAATTAAAATTTTATTTCTAGTCAAGTATGTGATGGATCAAGTGCTGCATATAAATAAGGAAACTATAGCTACTTATAACCTATCTCACTTGGAGTGAGAACAATATAACCAGAAAGTTTCTGATAACTTCCATATACTCACAGATCCTTTGCAAAAGTTAAAAAAAGTATATCTAAAATTTAAAGCATTGCATAATCAGGTTGGTGTTGTGGTAGAAGATTTATGAGGCATGACAACCAAGCAAAATGTTTGATGTAGTTAATAAGGCAAAAACATTCTTTTACTTTGCCCCACTTGTGACCCAAAGCGAATTACATCCAAGTGAAATGAGACCTAACTAGACCCTGGCACGTGAAAAGCCAAGAGGTATAGAAATCTCCAGCACAGCTTTATAAATGAGCGAGTTATAAGACCATCACCTAAAGCCAGGCTTCAGTGTTATTCATTTTGCTGCCTCGCTCATTCTTCTGCACTCATTTGGCTGGAAGGCATAGACATTCCCTGTTGATTATCTCGACTTGGCAGAGGGTTTCTGCTACACATTTTGATTCCTAATATGGTAGCAGGAGAGGGTTTTGTATGAGTTCCAACGAGTTTCTCTGGGCTTGTGGAATGCAGTGAGGAAAGAACCCTACAGAGATGAAAACATGAACATTTGCATTGATGAAGAGAAAAATAAGAGAAAGAAAAAAGGGAATATCTCTCTTTTTAAAATTTTATTTTTTTCCGTCTTTTCTTTCAGCCACTTTTATTTCTAATAATGTCTTCCAGTTAATGGGTAAGAGGAATTAACCTTGTGTTCTTTAATTGCGTATATTTTATGACTATTTCAAAAATTATTATGAGGGGAAGCCAGGATGGCTCAACAGGCTAAGCGCTCACTTTGTAGCCCCAGAAACTGAGGATCAAGCCCTGGCCCTGGCCCGTGTGGATCCATATGCTGAACTGGGGTGTGTTTCCCATGCGGGAGCCCCCAGTTTGGTTCTCACCCCCTGCTTCAGTGCCTGGCTCAAGGGGGCATGCCTCCCATGCGGGAGGCCCCCCGCCCAGGTCCCACCCTGTGTGGCCCCCGCCCACCTGTGTGGAACAAAACCATGTTGAAAGCCAATGACATACAACTGTGGAGACTGCTCTGGGCCCTCCTCCTTATCTCTTTCTCTCTCTGTCTCTCTCTCTTTCTGTCTCTGTCTCTCTCTGTGTCTGTCAAAAACAATACAATAAATAAATAAATCTTCAAAAATTTTGAAATAGCTTCCACGCCCCTAGAAGAGAGTAATAAATCATGCTATCTACTCAGGGTACAAATTATACTGTTCCTCTTTATTTTTGGTACAATATGAACCAATGCTAAAGAGTCATGGATTGATTGTTTCGAAGTTCAGTACAATTTTACTCTCACAGTTCACAGCAATATTTATTTGGTAAAAACTCTTTAAACAATATATCTCACAGGAAGAACTTTCCTTTAGTAATGGTCATTTTTCCCTAATTGTATTTATTAAAGTCCTCTGTATTTTAATAAGCTACATTTGCACAGTTGTAAAAGCATCATCATTTTCATTATCATTAATTTAATGTTTCTTTTATATAATTAATACTTACATTTCACAGCTATTGTCTCCAAATTGGCCATACCAGCATTTGAGGTTGTGTCTATTATAGGTTTATCTACTACATTCAAGTACATATATATCCATATATATATATATATCACTGAGAGAGTTATCTAGAAATCCAAGAAATTCAACATGCTAATGTAAATACATGTGAAAGTGACCTTTTATATGTAGATACAAATATTTTCTTTTTCCGTACAACTAATTCTAAGAAGCCCTTCAATAAAGGGTTCTGATTAGTTCACAACAACCACAAATATAATTAGTCCATTTATTTAATTAGGCCCAGAAGCAGCTACAAATACCTGAAAACCCCAAATAACCGTGGTTTAAATAGGAAATGGTGTGAAGGTAAACAGTCCAAAGCTCATACAGGGTCTCCATCTATCACAAGGAGCCTAGACTGCTATCTTTCTCTTCTGCCATCCTCTGCGTGTGGCTTCCATGTCATGGATCTAAATGGAGGCCAATACATACATGTAAAAAGGAAAAAGGGGAAAATCAGAATAAATCTTTTAATGAAAATTCTAAAAGTCCTACACGGTACTTCCACTTACATCTCAATGGACAGAATCTAGTCTTGGCCGCCTTACCTGCAAGGGAAGCTGGGAAATGTAGTCTTTTATTCTGTGTGGCAATGTGCCCAGCTAAAAATTGGCTGCTAAAACTAAGGAAAAGGGGTGAAGTGGATACTGGAGTAGGCGACACACAGTTTCTGTCACAGGTTCACAGGTTTCTTGACTCGCTATCATTGTCAGGGTCAGACAATGACTTAGCCTCCCCATACTTACTCATATTCATTAATTTAAATTAGAAGGAGCTTTTATTTCCACATATAAATATATATATATAAATTATGGAAAATATGAATATGCAGACAATTAGAAAGAAATTATAAACAAACAAAATTCACAATCCAGAAGTAAGGGGGGTGGTATTTTTTGGTATATAGTTCCAGGATTATCTTTATAGACACATGTGTATCTATGTACTTTCCATAATGAAGTTGGAATATACAAAGCATAGTAATTTTTAACCCTTTTGATAATATAATATAGTGAACATCTTTATGCCTCAATAATATTTTCAACATTTTTAAATGGCCGTAGATTATTTCATTATATGATCATACCATAATTTATTTCACCAATGCTGAATTGTTGAAATGCTTTAGTCATTTCAAGATTTTCTGTATTGTAAATGACACTGCAATTAGCATCTTTGTTACTAAACCATTCCTAATGTCCTCAATCACCTTCCTCAGAGAATAGGTTTTCTGATCAAAGAATATGCATATTTTAAGGCCAAATTTATGCCAAATTTTCCTCCAGAAATACTGTTAACATTTTACATTGTTACGCTCCCACGTGAGTATATGGCTGTACCATTTGGCCGACAATGAGCATTATATACTTTTTTAAAACCTGCCAGTTTGATAGACCAAAACTTGGAGTCTCCTTTTTATTTGTATTTCTTTGATTACTATTGAAGTTGAACATTTCTCCCTACCTTAGACTTAGCTTTCTTTGTTATTGTGAAAAGATAGGACAGGAAAGAAAAAGGTTCATGGGCTTGTATTTGGAAATACTAACTTTACACAGGAAGGAACGAATCCTTGGTTGTCAGATAGGTCATGGATGCTGTCTCCTAAATGGCAACATAAAAGAAGAGATTATCCTTTCATTTCAGTGGTATTTAATGAAGAACACCCCCTGACCATTTCAAATAAGGTACCCCAATTTGTTTCTTCAGTGTGATCTTGGTTCAAGTTGTGTTGATCAGATAGGACAATGCTTCATGTGTGATTAATGGGTTTCTTCCCAGCCCGTTTATTTCCTCATGTTGACTATCAAGCTCTTGTCTCATCAGAGTGGCAAGTAAAAAAATTCAGAGGGGCTCAACTTTAATTCAGGTATTCAGTGAACCACAAGATCTGTCTACTCTACTAGTTTCCTACCAATTAGGGTATCTTCTATCTAAATTTGTAACTGAACTGAAAACAACATTGTGCCCTGAAATATCTGATGATGTGTCATATCACTTCATCTGAAGCCATGGTGATGTATGGTAAGAAGCCATTTACAACATGCCAAACAGCTGGTTGTATCATTTCTTGATGCTGGCTAAGTAGAGGGCCTCAGATATATTAAGCACACGGTATCTGTAAACGGGATTGATACATTTTCTTGCTTGTGTGTTGTATAAGTTACTCTGGACTGATTTATCTCTGCAGCTTTTTAATCCTTCCTTGTGCCCAAAAGCCTATTAGTAAATTAAGACTCAAGAAAAAGAGATAGTTTGAATAGCACAGGATAATTCCCAATTAGACCATTAGGACAAAACTTCAGATAATTGCATACCTAAATACAAAGGCATAACTAAAAATAGGAGGCATCAAAATAAAGTTCATCCTTTATTGGCAACATCAAAAATTAAGCATTGAGCCCCAAGTCTCTCTTTTTCTCTGTAGGCCTAACAATTCTTTTCCATATATGTAAAGAAGGCAAATAATGCATTTTTGTTTACAATTTAGGCTGAGTCTTGTAGAGTGACTCACACGGAGAATACACCAGTGAAAATTTAGTGGGCAATAACATGAAACAGTACAAGACCATAGGAACGTAAGACACCATTGAGGTTTTGCCTCTCCCTCCAACTGTCTTGCTGTAGTCTTTTTTCCTTCCTCTGTGGGAAAAGCTATTTAGAGTCAAGCATCATTAAATCAGAATGCAAAGGAAAGAGAAAATGAATATGGGTTAATTGCATTTGGATGCCGCTGAACCACACACAGTTGGTACAAATTATTATTGTCTTCCATTCCAGGAAGACAAATAATTTGGTGAAGCTGGAGTATGGGTGTACCAGAAAGTAGCCCCAGATGAGGATTTTGAGTGTGTGTGTGTGTATGTGCATGCATGCATGTGTGTGTGGGTGTGTGTTGGCAGGGTGAGGACACATATAGATCCTTGCACTTCATGCAAAGAGTTAGAACTTTGCTCTAAAGCAGGAATCATCCAGGAGACTTGCAGCTCCTGCCCAGGAATGTCTCATTATTTGCAATTTGGCACATTCTGTGTGATCTTCTCCCCTTTGCTGCACAAAGAAGCTTTATATCTGCAATCTTGGTAGAGAAGTAAAACCTTTATTGCTTATCAGCAGATCTGCAGGGTAAGCAAAGGGAGTCTATAATTGAGCTGGAGACCTCTTTCAGCCACCAACTGCTGGGAGATAAAAGAAATACAATCACTATAGGACAGACAGGCACCAACTTCTAAAGCAATAAATTTTTCTGTAATAAGAGTGGAAAGAAGGCAAAGACCAATGAGGGCTACAAGAACCCCAGAGGTTGGGGATGCTGGATGGCTCATCAAGTTGTGTGCTCGTCTTGCAGCCCTGGGGTCCAAGGATCATGTCCCAGCCCTGGCCCATGCGGCCCCATGTGCTGAACTGGGTTGTGCTCCTGGTTCAGTTCTCGCTGGGATGAGTTTCCCATGTAGGGGACCTCAGGTTCGGCTCCCCCAACTCAGCTCCCCAAACGCAGCTCCAGGCGTGCTTCCCACGTGGGATGGCCATAGCTTGTTGGGTCGTGCCTCCCATGCAGGAGGCCCCCGGCCCAGTTCCTGGCCTGTGCAGCCCTGCACCCACCTGTGGAGTGAGATTATGTCAAAAGCTAATGGTGTGCAACTGTGGAGACCACTCTGGGCCCTCCCCTTTCTCTCTGTCTCTCTCAGTCTCTTTGTCAAACAAAAAGAATCACAGAGGG
>PVKE010013964.1:0-35696 GCA_004027555.1 Craseonycteris thonglongyai | reverse complement strand
AACTGGGGAGTTCCCACAGTTCGGTTCTCTAGCTGTCTCTGTCTCTGTCTCTCTCTCTATCTGTCAAAAGTAAAATAAAAATAAATATGCACTGAAGATAAAATAATTACTCTCTATAAATATAAAAAGATATAAAAAAAAAAAAAAAGAAACTGACAAACTGTTTACCAGAGTGGCTCTACCATACTACCATATTACATTCTGCAAGCAATATATGCTGGTCTTCTGCATTTTTTTTTTTTAAGATTTATTTTATTGTTGTTTTTATTATTATTATTTTTGACAGAGAGAGAGAGAGAGAGATACAGAGACAGAGACAGAGAGAGAACTGAACTAGGGATACTCCCCAGTTCAGCATATGGGTCCACACAGGCCAGGGCTGGGATTTGATCCCCGGTCCCTGGGGCTGCAAAATGAGCGCTTAACCCACTGAGCCATCCTGGCTTCCCCTATTTTATTGTTTTTGACAGAGACAGAGAGAGTCAGAGAGAAGGGGAAGGGCCCAGAGCAGTCTCCATAGTTGTGCATCATCATCAGTTTTCCACATGGTTCCACAGGGTACCTTTCCACACAGGTGGGCAGGGCCCCCACAGGGTGGGAACTGGGCTGGGGGCCTCCTGCATGGGAGGTATGCCCCCTAGAGCCAGGGGCCAAACCCCCCAGGGAGCAGGAACCAAACTGGAGGCCTCCTGCACAGGAAGCACACTCCAGTTCAGCATATGGGTCTGCATGGGCTGGGACCGGGATTCGATCCTCGGTCCCTGGGGCTGCAAAGCAAGTGCTTAACTCACTGAGCCATCCTGGCTTCCCTTCTGCGTATCTTTACCAGCAGAAATACCAGTGGTGCCAAAAAAAAGCATACACATTTTAAGGGATGTTATCTATGTATTACTTTTTGCAGTTGAATTGTGTAATATGGTAGTAATGTGGAAGGACAGTCAAAAAAATGGTTGAAAGTACAGTTGTTGGAGGAGGGTAAGACCATTTTAAAGTGATTTTTGAAATTAAAGAATGTTGTGGAAGTACAATAAAAATGAAGGCACAAGTATGCAACAGAACCTCCGATAACCTAACAATTGCACTCATTCACGATAAGTTTGAGACACATGGCTAATTGAAACAGCATGTATAGCAATACAAGTGGACACTTTAGTCAATGTTGCTCAAGCAGTAGTTCACCATAATCAGAAATGTCTGGACGCTGATGGTAGCCACTTTGATTACCTCTTATGATTACAGAAGTCAGGACTTGTATTCATCTTTTGTTATCGGTATATATTGAGTATTACAATTTTAATACAGTTTTTTACTTTCTTAAAATGTTTATTACATTTTTTTGGCACCTTTTGTATTGTTGTCATTAGTTTGTTTATTTAGCCATTCTGACAGGTGTCTATGATACGTCATTGTGGTTTCAATTTGCATTTCCTTCGAGGCTAATGATATTGATCATCTTTTCATGTGTTTATTGGTCATCTGTATATCCTCTTCGGTGAACGTCTTTTCTTGTCTTTTGCTTATTTTCTCATTGGATCATTTGGTGTTTTTTACTGTTGAATTTTGGAGGTTCTTCATATATATTCTAGGTACTAGTCCTTTTTCAGATATGTACTTTGCAAAAATTTTGTCCCATTCTCTGACTTGTTTTTTCATCCTCTTCACATGGTCTTCCATAGAGTAAAAGTTTTTAATTTTAATGAGATAGTGTTTAGAATTTTTTTAGTAGATCGTGTTTTGATCATCAAGTCTAGAAACTCTTTGCCTAGCCCTAGAACTTGAAGATTTTCTTCAATTTTTTTTCTAAAATATTTAATTTTTTTAAGTCTATGATCAGTTTTGACTTAATTTTTGTATAAGGTATAACATTTAAGGTGAGGTTCATTTCTCTGCCTAAATATATTCAATTGTTCTAGTACCTTTTATTGAAAAGGGTACCTTTTCTTATGGTATTGCTTTTGCACTTTTGTCAAAAATTAGTTAGGTATATTTGTGTCAGTCTATTTCTGGTTTCTCTATCCTATTCCATTGATCAATGTACCTATCTCTCTGACAATACCACACAATCTTGATTATTATAGCTATATAAGTCTTAAAATCAGGTAAACTGGTTCTTCCCACTTTATTCTTTTTTTTTTATTTAATTATTATAACTATTCTAGTTCCTTCACCTATCTATTTAATTTTTAGCATAATTAAACCTTACTAGATTTTTTTATATTAATTATATTCAATTTGGAAAGAATTGACATCTTTATTATGTTGAGTCTTCTGATCCTTGAGTATGGTATACTCATATCTTTCCATTTATTTAGATACTGTCTGATTTCTTTTATCAGCCTTCTGTAGCTATCAATATATGAGTATATGTATGTGTTTTGTCAGATTTACACCATTTCTTTCTTTCTTTCTTTTTGAATGATTATAAATGGTAAAGCTTTTTGTTTGTTTGTTTTGTTTTCATGTTTTCATTGCTAATGTATTGAAATTTAATTGATTTGCATATGTTCATCTTGTATCCTTTGACCTTGCTGAATTCACTTATTAGTTCTAGAAGTTTGGTTTTATCTTTTAAATAGATTCCTTGAGACATTTTATATCTAATTTTTTTAGATTTATTTTATTGTTTGACAGAGATAGAGAGAGACACAGAAAGACAGAGAGAAGGGGGAGGACCCAGAGCAGTCTCCACAGCCATATATTATTAGTTTCTACATAGTTTCATTCCACACAGGTGGATGTGGGGCCCTACATGGAAAGCACACCCCAGTTCAGCATATGGGTCCACATGGACTGAGACCTTTAGTCAATCCCTGGACCCCACAGCTGCAAGGCAAGTGCTCAACTCATTGAGCCATCCTGGGATCTCCACTTGAGATTTTCTACGTAGACAATGACATTATCTGCTAATAGAGACCGTTTTAATTTTGTCTTTTTAATCTGAGTGTCTTTTATTTTCTTCTCTTGCCTTATTACACTGGGTAGAACTTCCAGCACCATGTTAAATGCAAGTGGTCACCACAGACATCCTTACCTAGTTCTTAATCCTAGAAGGAAAACATTCAGTCTTTTACTGTCAAGTCTAATATCAGCTATAAGTATTTTATACATTTTCTTTATCAACTTTAGGAAGTTTTCCTCTATTCCTATTTTTCTGAGAGTTTTTAATCAAGTATGTGTATAGAATTTTGTCAAGTGTGTCTCAGTACAATGGATTGCAATAATCATGCAATCTTTTTAGCCTATTCATATGCATTACATTGAGTGATTTTTCAAATATTGAACCAGTCTTGAACCCCGTTAATAAATACCATTTGGTCATGGTATATAATTATTTTCATGTATTGCTGAATTCTATTTGTTAACATTTTATTAACAATTTTTTAATTTGCATTCATATTGGTTTGTAGTTTTCTTTTCTGTTCTGTCTTTGTTTGGTTTTGGTATGAATACGGGTTTTATAAAATGAATTAGAAAGCATTACCTCTTCTAGTTTCTGGAAAAAGAATTATGTAGAATTGGTACTAATACTTATTTAAACATTTAATAGAATTCTTCAGTAAAACCATCTGAGCCTAAAGATATTGTTTGTATATAAGAGGATTAATTTTGGATTTAACTCCCTTAATAATTACAGAGCTATTTAAATGATCTATTCCCTATTGGATGAGTTTTGGTACCTTGTGCTTTTTGAAGATTTGGTCATCTCATCTAAGTTTTTGCAGATCTAAATTTATAGGTATACAGTTGATTACAGTATTCCCTTATTTGTCTTAGGAGTATGTAGCAATAAACCATGTTTTTCTCTTGATATTGAAGGTTTGTTTCTTCCCTCTTCTTTATTTAGTCTCTCTTGCTAGTGATTTGTCAATTTTATTAATCTTTTTTTAAAGAACCAGCTCTTTGTTTCATTGATTTTTCTCATTATTTTTGTTTTCAATTGCATTGTTTTCTACTTTTATCTTTATTATTTCCTTCTTTCTGCTTGCCGTGGGTTTATTTTCTCTTCTTTTTCTAGCTTCCTAAAGTGAGAACTTAGATTATTGATTTGAGACTTTTCCTTTTTTCTAATGTAAGCATCTAATGCTATAAATAGGGAAAGCCGGGATGGCTCAGTGGGTTAAGCGCTCACTTTGTAGTGCCGGGGACTGGGGATCGAATCCTGGCCCTGGCCTGTGCAGAACCATATGCTGAACTGGGAGCTCCCCCAGTTCAGTTCTCTCTGTCTCTGTCTCTGTATCTCTCTCTCTCTCTCTGTCAAAAATAAAAATAAATAAATAAAAATATATTTAATGCTATAAATATACTTCTCAGCACTGCTTTAGCTGTATTCCCAATATTTTGATACATTACATTTTCATTTCTTTCAGCTTAATACTATGTATTTTTTTAAATTTTTCCTTGAGACTTCCAAAAAAGAATTCTCCTTCGTGCTTAGTTTCCAAATGTTCAGTGATTTTCCTATTACTTTTCTGGTATTGATTCCTAGTTTGATTTCATTGTTGTCATAGACAGTAGGATTTCAATTCTTTTAATTCTTTCTTTTTTTTTAAGATTCCTTTTATTGTTTTTGACAGAGACAGAGAGACAGAGACAGAGGGCCCAGAGCAGTCTCCATAGTAGTACGTCATCAGTTTTCTGACATTGTTTCATTCCACACAGGTGGGTGGGGGCCACTCAGGGCCGGAACAGGGCCAGGGTCTCCCACATGGGACGCATGCCCCTGCAAGCTAGGGGCTGAATGGGGGAAGGGGGGAGGCTTCCTACACATGGGAAGCTCAACCCAGTGAGAATTGACCCGGGGAGCCTCCCACATGGGAAGCACACCCCAGTTCAGCATATGGGTCCACATGGGCCGGGGTAGGAATTCGAGCCTTGGCCTCCAGGGCTGCAAAGAGCGTACTTAACCCACTGAGCCATCCGGGTTCCCGTAACTATTTCTTTATATGTTTCTCTCTGTGTATTTGTAAATGCACCTTTACACATATCTTCTATTGCATCTTTAATGTATTATATATTTTGTAAACTGCGTTTACTTAAAAGTGGTCTACAATATCCCCAAGAACTTATTTGTGAGTACTCCCAGCTTCTTGTTTATTTGAAGACACTTGCCCCTTTAGTCTTTCTATTAGATAAGGCTATTTTTCAGAGCAAACAACTGAATATTGGATTAAAAAGTCTTTTTCATCTGCAACTTTGAAACAAAAATAATGCCATTGACTCTAAATGTCCACTGTTTAACGTCACATCTTTTTTCTGCACCAGACTGTCCTCCAAATGAGAGATAATTGAAAGGTAGTTAAACAGAAGGACCCTGGGGAAGGTGAGGGTCTTTACTTTGCTAAATATCAACTAAGGAGGTCCGTAACACATACCCCTACTTTCACTTCTCTATCAATCTTAAAGAGCCAAGCACAGGAAAAAAGAAAGTTTAGGATCATCCTCCCCCTCAAAAACACCAAGTGATAAGGAATGTACTGAAAACTGAGAAAATATTTTCCAGGAAAATAGGAAAGATCAAAAAAGGGATAAGAACAGGATAAATTTCCCAATCTTTCAATTGGATTATCTAATTTTGACTGCCACAATTTCCTAACAGTCTGAAAATCCCTTGACCGTGTTAGCAGCCCAAGGGAGCCAGCCCTGCACACCCAGTAATCTGCATTTCCAAAAGAATTTGTTACTGCCAATAAAAAACGCAGGCCTATGCCCATACCCTTTACTGATTACTCAGAGTAGAATGAGTGCTGATTCACTTCCAACAGCTCTGATGAGCAAGCCAGGAAGGTTTTCCCAGTAGAGGCACAACCCTCTGCCCCCATTCCTCCTGCTTTTCCCCTCCCAGGATAAACACAAAGCAGAGACCAAGCTCCCAGCAGGATGACCTATAAGTGACCCTTGGACTGACCTAACACTCTGGTCACTCTCACCAACAGATTTGTTTATCTTGGAACCTCAGAGCCTCTGCACCCAAAAGCTTCAACTCTAGACTCCAAGTCCTCCCAAGTGAGCTGTCAGTCAGGGCTTAAGTGCATGTGGGACAGTTGCATGATAGCCCTGAGTTTATTTACCAAAACCTGATGTTTATTCTGTCCAGCAACAAGCAGGGGCCATAGGCTGCTGAATTTAGCAATTGGAGATCCAACTAAATGTCTCCATGAGGCATCAGCATCCACACTACAGAATTATCAGTGAACACTGATAGTGCATCTCTCTTCCAAATTAAACATCTCAGGTGATCTGAATTTGGTATCTCTAAAGGCTGTGTCTTTGATACGATCATTCTCCTAGAACTTATTTTAGTAAAACGTTAAGGGGCACAGCTACCACTGACGTGAAGGGGAAGCTTGGCCTTCTAATTCCAGCCCATCACATGTGGCTTGTCTGACAGAACCACAGACAAACTTTATCCATGATAGTGATTATCTGAAGAACAATATAGATGTTGTCACTGGTTTGGGCAGTGGATAGATTGATGATCAACAAATTCAGAAACAAAGATGAGTATACAAATTTTTTCAAATAACTTTTTAAGAGATTTTATGTTCCCAGGTATGATCACTTAAGGAACCCCAACTGCCATGTAGACTTCTGTATTCCTATTCACATGTCAGTGGTAATCCCCAGGGGATAAAGCCAATTCAGAGGACTGAATTTATTCTTACTCAGGCCCATCCTTATAATGATTTTAAGGATGCCATTTTCCAATGGCTAAAGCAAATATGGACTTTTAGAGAAATGAGGCCAAGCCATGAAAGATGACAAGGTTGATTACAGAAATGGGTTTCTCCCTCCCCCTCTCCTCCCTTAGCAGATTTCAAATAGATCTGAATCTTCAAGGAATGCTTTTATTTGGTAGACCAGATCAGTAGAGTGAGAACTGTCCCTTCAGAGGACAGTGTAGAAAGAGGGCTGTCTTCCCCTTTTATCCCATTAAAGTCCTGCTGGTCAGTGACTGAGAAGGCCCCTCTATTATCAGCCTTGGCTTAAATAAACCTTCTGACTCTGCATCCAGCCGCCTCCCTCCAAGCTGCAGGCCCCATCCATCACTGTCACCTTCGCAGAGTGGCTGCCATGACAGTTCATGATCATTAACCAGCCCTGGTGTGCTTTGTGTTAAAAGTTAAGACACATCAAACGCAGAAACTCCACAGTTCCTAAAAGTTACAGGAGACAGGGATGCGCTAAAGCCAATGTTGGCCAAACTTGACACACAGCTTTGACAAAAGGTGAAAAATAGGCCCTGGGTAAATATGTGTCAGTATCCCTTCTCACCCTAACCCCCCACCCCAATTCCACTCTCAAGGGTTAAAAACTGAGTGGAAAAGGAGCAGCATGAGAATTGGGCCACAGCGCCATGACCAAGTGAATATGAGCCAAGGACACAGCAACACTGTTGCTTAAGCGACCTTCCTCAAGTCTGCCTAGTGAAGTGCCCCCCCACCCCGCATGTCCCCCAGCAGAAAGGCCTGCTCCCCAAAAGAATGCTTACGGTAAAATATCTCCCTGTTCTCCTTGGCCCTCTCATCTTCTGAACCATTCCACAAAACTTCTTACTCATGTGATCAAATCTCAAATGCAGGGTGAACAGAATCGCTTTCCACTTCACAAAGGTTCATAATACATACGTAACAGAGGGCACCAAAGGCATTTGTGGACTGGGGTGATACTGCTTATATCTCTTGATTTCTTTCTGGGCTCACTGTTTAATTAATACATTTGTTTTTCTTATCATGACTTTCCTGCAACAAGGCCCAGCTTGGGGAAATGACCTTGAGAGGCAGTTTGAGAAGAAATGGGGAGCTGGCTCTGCCAACTGGTATTTAAAAGTTAAATAACAAAAAGAGAGAAAAACAAATACGCAATGGCTCCTTTTTTAGCTGTTTTATATATGGGACTGCTAATATTTTGCTGAAAAAGAAGTTCTGCTTTAAAAACACTTTTTTTCTTTTTAAATGGAGTTGTCCTTTTTCTTTTAATATTTCTTTTTTTTTTTTAATGTTAGGCATGTTATTTATTTATTTATTTTTATTGTTTTTGACAGAGAGAGAGAGAGATACAGAGACAGAGAGAGAACTGAACTGAGGGAGCTCCCCAGTTCAGCACATGGGTCCACAGGCAGGGGGCTTGGCCGGTCCGGGACTCGATCCCTGCTCCCCGCTCCCCGGCGCTGCAAAGTGAGCGCTTAACCCACTGAGCCATCCCGGCTTCCCTAAAAACACTTTTTTTTTTTTAAACATTTTTATTTATTTATTTTTATTTTTGACAGAGAGAGAGAGAGAGAGAGAGAGAGAGAGAGAGAGAGAGAGATACAGAGACAGAGACAGAGAGAGAACTGAACTGGGGGAGCTCCCAGTTCAGCATATGGTTCCGCACAGGCCGGGGCCGGGATTCGATCCTCGGTCCCCGGTGCTGCAAAGTGAACGCTTAACCCACTGAGCCATCCCGGCTTCCCCTAAAAACACTTTTAAAGTTACTTATTATTTGGTCTCTGAGGTCCCTCTGAGCTAAAAAATTCTGACTTTGGAGTATAATTTTATTGTTTGGGTCTTCTCTTCTACCATATTATTGGTCATCAGTCTGGTTTCGTCGTCTATTACTTTATTCATTCAAATGACATTTATCTAGTCCCTCCCATGTGCCCAGTATTGAATTATGCTCCAAGGTTATAGAGAACAAAAAAGTGGATTATGAGGAAGCTGGGGTGGCTCAGTGGGTTAAGCGCTCACTTTGCAGCGCCGGGGACCGAGGATCGAATCCCGGCCCCAGCCCATGTGGACCCATATGCTGAATTGGGGAGTGCCCCCAGTTCAGTTCTCTCTCTGTCTCTGTATCTCTCTCTCTCTCTCTCTCTCTCTCTCTCTCTCTCTCTCTCTCTTAAAAAAAAAAAAAGTGGATTATAACTCTCATAGATGAAAAAAAGGTTCTTTGGAAAGTTACCTCACAGGGTGATCTGATCATAAATTCCTAACTGGGCAGGTCATGGTGGGTTGTCACGCCCCAGGGATATAGCAAAGGCTAATCTTTGCCTTAAGCAAACCCTGTTTATTGTTTCTGTGCATCTAAGTTAACGCACTTTTGAAATGCTTCTTTTCAGACCCCTCCTTCTAATACCTAACTGCCATTTCAGACTGCCTTCTAAAGCACAA
The DNA here is from genome assembly GCA_004027555.1 of Craseonycteris thonglongyai. Taxonomy (NCBI): domain Eukaryota; kingdom Metazoa; phylum Chordata; class Mammalia; order Chiroptera; family Craseonycteridae; genus Craseonycteris; species Craseonycteris thonglongyai. The sequence continues at coordinate 26,550 of PVKE010013964.1, read as the reverse complement.
CCACCCTCAAGAAAGTGCATGATCTTAACTATCCTGTAATTCAATCCCTGCCTTCCTTTCTCTCACCTTCCTGTAATCTTCCTTAGGTTTTCTCTGTAACGACAAATGCATAAAATAAAATAAATTGTAAAATTGTTATTCTTCCAAGCATTTGAGATCTTACTTTCCACCATGTGTCATCAGTTTTGGCTCAAATAAACCCTTACAAAAAATTCTCTACAGACTTGGGTGTTTCTTACATCTACAGTTTTAAGGAGCTTAGAGTCTTTGAAGATGGACAAAATATCTATATGCAGATGTGCACCAGTGAAGCAAAAAAAATAGAGGAGGATTAGGATAGGACACATCAAGAAAGCCTTCCAGGATGAGGCCAATTGGCTGGGTCTTGAGGTATGAGCGAGAGTTCAACAATGAAGCAAGAGGAGTAACAGCATGTGCAAAGGTACAAAATTAATGATAACTAGTGTTTATTACCCATGTCCTAAAATCCAAGCAGTGTGCCTGGCCTGTGACGTAACCTGAGCAGCAGCCATCGGCTCCGGGTGACTATTGAGCACCAGGAATGAGGCTGGTCTGAATTTGAGATGTGCCATTGTATGAAGAAAAGAAAGTAGCATATTTCAGTAATCATTTTCACATATATTGTTGAAATTAATTTCACCCATTCCTCTTGTTTTTAAAGTGGCTACTAAAAATTCAAAATTACATGTATGTGTCTTTCCTTATACTTCTATTGTTGTAGACAGACTCTTCTTAATCTTCCCAACAACCATATGAGTTTTGTATCTTCATTTTTCTGATGAGGTAATGAAGGCCCAGGGAAGGTTACACGGCTGATAAGTAGCAGCAAAGAGGAAAGCAGCAGTTCCCAGGGCTGGAGCACACAGTGTGGAGCTAGGAGGGTAGGGAAGGAAGCAAGAAAGAACAAAGCACCTTCACCTGATGTATTTATGTGTGTTTGTTGTTTAAAAATTCAAACAATATAAAGGAATAGAGTGATATGTAAGGATCCCTCCATCTGACCATTTGCCTCCATTTCCTATTTTCTCTGAGAGTTACTCTAGGCATAACAAGTATATATGTATATATTACATACACCAAGTATATATATTATAATTTTATACTGTTACAAAATATGTATTTTATTTTATAAAGTATTTTATAATTTATAAATATATATAATAATATATATGTATAAAATATTTCATCTTGTACAAATGGTCTGGCTCTTTTTTTAGCTATTTTATATATGGAACTAATAAGATTTTGCTGAAAAAGAAGTTCCTCTGCTTTAAAAGCATTTTTAAAAAGCTACTTATATAGTCTCTGAGGCCCCTTTGAGCTCAAAAAATCTTTTTACTTTGGAGTATAATTTTCTTGTATGGGTCTTCCCTTCCACCATATTATTGGTCATTGGCCTGGTATAGTTGATGTGAAATTCTCAGCCAAGAGCAAGGCCTTTCATTACAACATTGCTCCTATGGGAAAATACGATTTACTTTAGAATAGGCCACTTAAAGACAGAGTAACTCCCTTGGGTATAACATGTTCAGTTGCATAGTGTTTTTACTTTATGTATTATGAATAAAATGGAAATTGCAATACATTATTTCTTTTTACTTTAAAAGAATTAGGTTTCCTGTTGACTAACTGCATAATGGTTTTTGCTTTACTCTGTGTATTAATGTTTCAAATTCTTTTTAATAATTCAGTGGCCTTAGATACATTATTTCTATCTTAGTTTTCTGATCTAGAATATAGGGATAATAGTAGCTACCTCATAAGATTAGGAGGAATAAATAAAATAATATGTGTAAAGGTGCTTAGTTTAGCTCTTTGAATATAACAAACACTAAATAGATGTAATTTACTTTGTTACTATTATTATTTCTGTACTTATATTTATAGACACCTACTGTGTGCATGACATGTCTATCTCAATGGACTAGTTTGCATATTAAATGAAATAATACATATTAAGTCCTTCTAGTACCAGGGGCATAGTAAACAATTTAGTATTATGTCCTTATGGTGAGCTAGAACCTTTAAACTATAATTGTATGGAGAAGCTTGGATGGCTCAGCGGGTTGAGTGCTCGCTTTGCAGCTTTGAGGTCCGAGGATCAAGTTCCGGTCCTGGTCCCTGCCCTGGCCTGTGTGGACCCATGTGCTGAACTGTGGTGTGCTTCCCATGTGGGGGTGCCCCCAGTTTGGTTCCTGCCAGGACAAGTTTCCATGTTGGAGGCCCCCAGTTTGCCCCAGACTCTCAGGAGTGTGCCTCCCATGCAGGAAGCCCCAGCCCGGTTCCCGCCCTTTGTGGCTCTGCACCCACTTTGAGGGAAATGAAACCTTGTCAAAAAACTAATGAAGTATAACTATGGAGAGTGCTTCTGGGCCCTCCCCCTTCTCTCTCTGACTCTCTCTCTGTCTCTATCTCTCTCTTTCAAAAATAATAAAATAAATCTTAAAAAAAAAACTATAATGGGGGAAGCCGGGATGGCTCAGCAGGTTGAGCACTCAGGGGACCAAGGATCGAATCCTGGCCCTGGCCCATGAGGACCCATATGCTGAACTGGGCTGTGTTTCTCATGCAGGAGGCCCCCAGTTCGGTTCTCACCACCACCACCACCACCCCCGACCGCCCTGCTCCAGGGGGTGCACCTCTCATGTGGGAGGCCCCCAGCCTAGTTCCTGCCCTGCACAGCCCCCACCCACTTGTGTAGAATGAAACTATGTCGAAAGCTGATGACATAAAACTATGGAGACTGCTCTGGGCCCTCTCCCTTCTCTCTCTGCCTCTATCAAAAACAATAAAATAAATCTTTAAAAATAAACTACAATGATGTAATGTTATACTTGTATACTTACAGTACCAAATGTAAAAATTAATTATATTATATTCTTAATGTTATTCTAAAGTTATTCTAAATTACTGTTACTCTGTGGGATTATTCTAGCATCATGTTGGGCTTTTATGTTCAGAAAAGTGATCTTTTGGGGAGTAAAAAGGGGGAATCAAACACACGGTGATAGGAAGTGAGCTGATTCTGGGTGGTGAGCACATAATGCGATGTATAGACAATGTAATGTAGAATTGTACACCTGGAAACAATGTAATTGATATCAATCAATGTTCACCCCAATAAATTTAACAACAACAAAAAAAAGAAGTTAAAGGAAAAAAAAAAAGTGATCTTTAATATTCAAAAAACACAGTGCTTTTCCATGCTGCTCAAAGTCCTCACGCACAGCACCACCTTAATTAAAATCATCATCACACCTGAGACCAGATCATATCTAGACACTGTTTTACAGCTAGAAAATCTGAGGGTCTGGGTCATCTATGCCGGTAAGGTGACCAGACGTCCCACTTTTGACGGGACAGTCCCAATTTTTAACAATTTGTCCCGCGTCCCACGGCGTTTTTAAAAAGTCCCGATTTTTGGAAAGAATGCATGACAAGCTAGGGAACAGCAGGAGATAGACCAAATTTTTAATCAAGAACTGCCCCCCCATTCCCCCACCCCGGTCAATGGTGTCCCGCTTTACCAATGTTAAAATCTGGTCACCTTAATCTATGGACATAACTTAAATGTCCTTCAATACCTCACTCCACACCTCCTTCGCCTCAGGCTAGGCTTAGAAACAGGCTCTCAACCCCTGGCTCTGTTTGTAATTGGTCTCTATAACAGCCTGTCCGTGGCTCATGGCATGTCCGGGCAGAAACAAGTCATGCAGGAAGTGAGCGGTGGGACACAGCCGGTCTGAGTGGGCCCTGAGAAGCCACTGCACAGCTCAGTGACCTATGTGTCAACCTTGCTAGGGGTCATGTGATACAAAGTAGCTTCGGTAACTACTTTCTGACCTTGGGTATTATTATTTTATTTACAAGCGGGAAAACAAATCACAGTACTATTTTCTATTCACTTTTTTTTTTTTAATATTTATTTATTTATTTTTGACAGAGAGAGAGAGAGAGAGAGAGAGAGACAGAGAGACAGAGACAGAGACAGGGAGAGAACTGAACTGGGGGAGCTCCCAGTTCAGCATATGGTTCCGCACGGGCCGGGGCCAGGATTCGATCCTCAGTCCCCGGCGCTGCAAAGTGAGCGCTCAACCCACTGAGCCATCCCGGCTTCCCCTCTATTCACTTTTTAAAGAACAACACTAGTGTACAGAATCAACTGCCCCAGGCCATTGTCTCAAGAGACAGAGGGGCAATGGGTCTTCACCATCCCTGCTTTAAAAAAAAGCAGGGCTTATGTGGGAAGACGGGGTCCAGGAGGAGTTAGGACCTCACCAAAGTCCAGGTGCAGTCAGCCAGGTGGGGCCACTGGGCAGTGTTCAGAAAACACTAAGGATGTTTGCTCCCAAATCTTAATAAAATCTTACCTTAAGAGAGGCATAACTCCATGGTAAGCGTAATATATGAACCTTGATGAAACTGGTAAAAGGTGGGGCAAAGGGAAAGATTCTTTTCTTTTCTGTTGTACTGCAAATACCCCTGCACAAATGAACACGAGCCTCAGGTGGAAAGGCTTGAAACCAAACCTCGGGAAGTCTGAATCCAAAAGGAGAGATGTTAAGTTTTTGAAAGCATGACAAGGCTTTTATTGACATTGTGACATTCTATTTTGTGCGCCATTATTGATGGAGTTGCACTGTAAAGTGTGGACTTACATATGTTTGCACCTTTCACTCCACAGAGATTCTCATGAACCCTAAGAGCGTCCCCCTGAGGCAGGTGAAAGGAAGTGCTCACACCCTTTCCCAGCATTAAGGCCCTGCGGGCTGGGCAGGGACAGGAGGAAGGCAAGGGAGACAGTGCCCCTGCTGTTGCCAGAGGGAAGCACCGGCCTCTGCTCCTCATTAACTAGGACACAGAAGAGAGAGGTAAAAGGTCGGGAGGTGAGCATGACCCCTGGCTGGTCATAACACCACTCCTTCTATTAGGCCATTGCAGGGAAAACAAAGGAAGCCATAAAAAGGTAGCTTCCTAACATAGCCAATCACACCCACTCTGACACACTTTCAGTGGGTTTGAAATCAGGTATAACCATTTGGGGCTCAATGTGGCAGTGACTACCAAAATATAAATACAGATGCTCCCCAAATTACAGGGGGGTTATATCCTGATAAACCCATCATAAGTTGAAAATACCATAAGTCAAAATGCATTTAATATACCTAACCTATCCAACATCCTAGCTTAGCCTGGCCTACCTTAAATATGCTCAGAATAGGTACAGTAGCCTGCAGTTAGGGAAAATCATAGAATACAAAGTCTATTTTATAATGAAGTGTTGAAAATCACATGTAACTTATGGAATACAGTATCCAAAAAATCACTGGCAATACAGCACACTGTAGAGCATCGATTGTTTACTCTCACGATGTGTGCCTGGCTGGAGCTGCAGCTGCCACTGCCCAGCATCAGAATATCTGACCGTGTAACTCTAGCCAGAAAAAGTTTAAAATTCAGAATCTGAGGTATGGTTTCTACTGAGTGCAAATCACTTTAGCATCATTGTCAAGTTGAAAAAGGGTAAATTGAACCATCTTTTCAATCTGGGACAGGCTATAAGTGTTTCTGTTGACTCAGCAATTCTAGAAATTCTCTCTACCAGCATACTCACCCAAGTGTGCAAGTCTATTCCCGTCAGCGTCTTTACTGACTGAGTCTCTTTTGTCAAAGCAAAAACTAGAAACATTCTAAATGCCTGTCAATAAAAGAATAAAGTTAAATTATGGTGCAGATAAATCTGCAGCTGTTACAAGGAATGAAATAAATCTGTAGAGAGAAACAAGGAAAGATAGTTGAGATTGTTCTAAAGACATTCAAGACTCATAAATCATACTCTGCCACTCCTGTGGTTACACAATTTGCATGTGAATGGAATCAAGGATGCTAGAAGCAAAAAGAAGTGAATCTTGAGGAGTGGAATTTGCATATAGCTTCAGGCTACAAGAGAGGCTTTCGTGGTGATAAGACACTCCCAAGGGAGGCAGAAGACACCCAGTGGAGGGAGCCCCTGTTCTGCTGATCCTAAGAGAAGCTTCTTTGGTTTTACAGGGCATCGGGGTAAAAGGACCTCAGGAGCAAGTATGACATTAGGAATAAATGCTAACCCTCGTTCACAACTCTCTCCCCATTGGCTCATGCACCTCCTATTATTAGGTTATTTTTTAACAATTGTAATAAGCACCCTCAAAACTACTACCCAAAATAAAAGCAACCAACTGTGCAATAACTCTTGTTTAACAATCTGAACCCATCCTGGCTCCCTTCTCACCCACCAGAATCCCTTGCTTACTACGGTCTTGCTATCCATAAGAAGAGTCTATGCGTCACACGTATTTTCAAGACTGAAATGCCTGCTTGTGTCTTTCACATACTCTTCTCTTGGGTTGTCTGTGGTCTAAGTAAGTCTTGCTGGTGCCTGCAATGGAAATTCCAGGGAAACATTTTTAAATGCAGCTCATTTTCACCTGCCAGGAGATGTGGCCAGAGGGACACAGAATCCTAAGAAGTTGGTTTTGATAGAGTTCAGCAAAAGTCTGAGCATGAAATTCTAAGCGGCCAGAGACACGGGAAGGTGGGTGGAGCTGGGGGTGGGGGTGGGAGGCTGGAAGGTTGGACTCACTATGTCAAATTCATTCTCTTTCCTGCCTGGCTACCTCCAGCAGCAGCAAATTCCCGTGCCCTGTGCCAGGTGCTTCCCGGCACTTTCCACAGCACCCTGCCAGGAGCCCTCAGCACCTAAATGTTTGGTATCTCTTCCGGTGAGAGCACACCAGCAAGTTCAGTTTTCTACCCAAATCATTTGGCAACTGAAGCGATAACTTTAGCTCTGCTCTCCAGCCATTATGAAATAAAATTCCAGAGCTTTCTGAATAGTGAAGGAAGAACAACATATACAGACACAAATTTCTCAGATCCTACATAGGAAACTGCAGTCTCAGTTCTCTTAAGAAAATAGATTGAAATTCAAAAGGAGATAAGTATATAGGAAGCACAGAGCATGATGCTCCCATGAATGGCCATTTCTAGCTCTACTCTAGATCAAACCATTTTACAAGTAAGCATCTCACCCCGCCTCATTCTGAGGTTGCAGCTTATCCATGCTTCCAGAAAACGTGCGTGCAAAGTCTCCCCAGAGCGGCGCCTCATTTGGATCTGAAGGGATCACTTCCTGTCCTTTCCAAGATCTCCTGTCATGGTCATTTCTACCAACCGTCATCTTTTTTAAATTATCAATTAATCTCTTCCTCATGACCTTGTAGGTCTTTCTCCCCACCCAGGTCCCATGAATTCCCATTCTCATTCCTCCCCACTTTGCCAACACCTGACATCTGCCTATTTTCTCTGGCCATTGGGAAGGGCAGGTCACAGTGACCTGCCCTTGACTAAGTTCCTGTGCTCTGGGTCAGAGACAGCCTGGGAGACACATGAGCCACCGAGAGGCAAGGGGAAGGTGAGGCTGGAATCAACAATGAAGTCTTTGGTTTTCTTAACTTTAAATGGAAATCATAAAAGAAATGTTTTGAGTAGCATGTGTGTGTGTGTGGGCGTGTACACATTCTTTTATTGTGGTAAAATATGCATGACATATAATTTACCATTTTAACCATTTTCTAGAAGTTTTATTTTATTGTTTTGAGAGAAAATGAGAGAGAGAGAGAGAGAGAGGAGAGAGAGAGAATGAGAGAAGTGGGGAGGGCTCAGAGTGGTCTCCATAGTTGTACATTAGTTGCAACATGGTTTCATTCCACACAGGTAGCTGTGGGGCTGCATGGGCAGGAACAGAACCAGGAGCCTTCAGCATGGGAGGCAAGAAGCTTCGCTGCTGAGCTATCCTGGCAGTTACTAGCTGCACCACAGTTCAGCAAATGCATGGGTCAGGGCTGGGAATCAAACCCTGGACCTCGTGATTATGAGGCAAGCACTCAACTACCGAGCTATCCCGGCATCCCTCCACTGTAACCATTTTTAAGTGTACAATTCAGTGGCATTAAGTACATTCACATTATTATATAACCATTATCACCATTCATCTCCAGAAGTTTCTCATCATCCTAAACTGAAACTCTGTCCCCATTAAAGAATAACTCCCCACTCTCCCTTCTTTCAGTCTCCTGGCAACCACCACTTCACTTTCTATCTCTATGAATTCAACTACTAGGTACCTCACATAAGTGGAAGCATACAGTATCTATCCTTCTGTGTCTGGCTTATTTCACTTAACAAAATGCTTCCCAGATTCATCTATTTGTAGCACGTATCAGAATTTCATTCCTTTTTAAGGATGAATGATACCCCGCTGTGCATATATACTACATTTTGTTTACCCCTTCATCTGTGGATGGAAATTTGGGTTGCTTCCACTTTTTGGCTATTGTGAGTACTGCTGCTATGAACATGGGTGTATAAGTATCTATTTGATGAGTAGTGTTCTTAAACATTTAAAATTATGTTTTCATCCCATGCATAAACTACAATACCTTGTGCTGATCTGAAAAACTGACCAACAGGGTAGTCACCCCATTACAATGAGATCATTTTTAAGACAGGAGCCAAGGAGTATACATTCTGGGTTCTGCAAAGTTCTCATCGTGCTCAGCACCTGGGGTACATTCAATCAATATGGACTTCTGGCGACACAAACAACGCATATCACATGGGTGCCTGCCAAGGTTAGATCTCACAAAGGGCCAGGGAGGCTCAGGTTATCAGTTCTTGCCGTGGCCCGGCCTTATCAAAGGGTTATTTAGCCCTCATTTTGATTAGCCAAGTACTTTACAATCATTAACTAATAGATCTTTTCCATTATCAACAGCCATCACCCCATATGTGGAAATGGAGTATTTGGATAGGGAGGGAGCCAATTTCATGTGGGGTTTATATCCAAATATGGGTGCAATCATAGAGACCAAACTTGCTTTGCTCTTAGGAAATGATGTTTCAGTTTAGCTAAGCATAAATTGGCTATTAAGTTACTGAATCCATAGTCCTGAAGTTGGCACGAGTCCTACTGTACTTGACCATGGTATTAAGAGCCCATGATCCAAATGGATAGCACCGAAAGCCATGTGCCTGCACTGCCTTCTCCCACCTTCCCCAAACCTCCTTAGAGCTTAGAGCTCATAGTGGGGAGAGGACAGTGGGGTGAGGAGCATGACCCATACAGGTGATCCCCAGGAAGACAAACCCAGCTGATAGAACCCTTGAGAAAACTGCCACAATAATCTCATAATACCATCCTGTCATCCAATAATACCAACATACAGGGCTTTCAAATCCCATTCCACACTGCAATGTTCATAGCCTTTTACTGATCCTTGACACGTGGGACTCTACGGGCTTTTAAATTCCATTTCCTCAACTGAGATTATGTTATATTTAAAATGAAACAAATGCAATACATTTTATTTGAATCATTCTTAACATATAAAATCCACTTGCATTGGTGGTCATGTTAATTTTTATGTAATATCTATCATATTTTTTATTTTTTACTGTTAAATTTATTGGGGTGCATTGTTTCCAGGTGTACAATTCTACATTACATCATCTATGTATTGCATTATGTGCTCACCACCCAGAGTCAGCTCTCTTTCTATCACCATATATTTGATGCCCCCTCCCTCTATCATATTTTATATGTGTAAAATATTTCACAAAGTTAACAACTAGTTTTGTGCATTGGCTATACTTATACTATTATTTTTTCTTTTCTTTCTTTTAGCCACAATATTTCCATTACACATTTCCAGGTCATACACTGAACTAATGAATTTTCTTATGAATTCCATATTCACATCTTTGGCCTAAGGAATAGGGTGAAGAGGTAGAAAGCAGGTACCACAAAGTTTATTTATATAAAAATTATAACACATTCTTGCTTCACTATCTGAAACAGAAACTGAAAGATAATAAAAGATAGTTACTTGGAGACAGAGAATCTGCTCTTTGCAAATTATGAGTAGCCAATATTAAGGACTTCATTTAATGCATTCATTTTTCATTAAGTATCTATTTAATGTTTTTTGCGCATGAGGTCTTGAAGCTGTCAGATGAATAAGAACACTGCCCCAAAGAACCTCACTGTCAAGTGATTCTAATACTAGCTATTGGCAAACTTTTAAATCTAGCTCACAGCTTGTTTTTATAAATAAAGTTTTATTGGAACACAGCTATGCTTATTTGTTTATGTATTGTCTGTAATTGCTTTCACGCTACAATGGCAAGGTGGAGTAGTTACAACAAAGACTATTATGTCCCATAAGCCCAAAGTATTTACTATCTAGCCGTTTGCAGCAAACGTTTACCAACCTTTGATCTTAAGGAAGGAACTAACAATGGACTCCTTAAATTTTAGAAAGCCCTGAGAAGACTTGGGCCCATTACCAAATGTCCTGAGAACTCAGAGAAGATGCTCCTGCTACTCAAAGTGCCATCCGCAGACCAGCAACGTCAGTATCATCTGAGAACTTTGAAATGCAGACTCTCAGGTCCCACCCCAGAGCTACTGAAACAGAATCTGCCACTGAGCAAAATCCCCAGGCGATTTATATATACATCAAAGTTTGAGAAGCACTCTTTGTGTTAGTCAGGGTTCCTCAGAGAAACAGAACCACAGCTAATCCTTGAACAACATAGCTGTTAGGGGCACCAACTTCTTGTGCAGTTGAAAATCTGAGTATAACTTTCAACTCCCCCAGGACTTAAGTTGTCCCTCATTTCCATGGGGAATTGGTTCCAGGCCTCCCTGTGAATCCCAAAATCTAAATAAAACGATATACAAAAATGCACACAGTCAGCCCTCCACATTCTTAGACTCCCAACCCTGGATCAAAAATAGTAGGTATTTACTAAAATAAATAAATAAATAAATAAATAAATAAATAAGTATAAGTATAAGTGGACCCACACAGTTTAAACCCATGTTATTTAAGGATCATTCGAATATGTTGAGAGATTTATTTTAAGAAATTGGCTCATGTGGTTATGGGGGCTAGCAAGTCTGAAATCCGCAAGTCAGGCTGAAAATTCCAGCAAGAGTTGATGTTGTAGTCTTGAGTTGAAGGCAGACTAGAGACAGGATTCTCTCTTTTTCCGGGGACCTTAATCATTTCTCTTTGGGTTGAGAGATTGGATGAGACCCACTCACCTAACAAAAGGAAATCTGCTTTACTCAAAGTCTATGTTAGTCACATTGAAAGAGTACCATTTTTTTAATTTTAAGATGTATTTTATTGTTTGAGAGGTAAGAGAAAGAGAGAGAGAGCCCAGAGCAGTCTCCATAGTTATACATCATTAGTTGTAACATAGTTTCATTACACACAAGTGAGTGTGGGGCCACATGGGGCAGGAACTAAACTGGGGGCCTCCCACATCAGACACAAGAAATTTCATCACTGAGCCACCCCAGTGCTTACCAGTTGGACCACAGTTCAGCATATGGGTTTGCACGGGCTGGGGCTGGGGCTGGGATTTGATTTCCAGACCTCATGGGTACAAGGCAAGCACTCAACCTGCTGAACTATTACAGCATTCCTCGAAAGAATATCTTCACAGCAATGTCTAGACTGGTGTTTGTCCAAACAACTGGGCAGCATAGCTTAGCCAAATTTACACATAAAATCAATCATCACTCTTTTCTAGGTGGAAACTTAGAGAATTTAAAACATTATACTGTTATAGGTGGAAAATTTACAGGTCGAGGAGGGACAGGGGTAGACCCATGACAAATAAATAAAGTTGGTAAAAGTAGATCTTCTGTAATTGTCCAATATCCTTTCTTAGAATCTACCTCAGACATGTATGTCTCCTCCTAGGCCCACGTCAGGAACCTCATGAAGTAGAAAGAGATTAGCTCTAGATCTACACTGTCTAATACCGTAGCTACAAACTATATGTGGCTACTGAGTTCTGGACATGTGGCTACCCAAATTGAGATGTTCTCTAAGTAAAAAAAAAACATCAGATTTCAAAGATATAGCATTCTAAAAATCTCAATAATTTTATATCAATTATAATTTCTTAAATGATAATATTTTAGGTAGATTGGGTAAAATAAAATAGATTATTAAAATTTATTTTACACTTTCTTTTACTTCTTTTTTAATTGATAAATTTATTGGGGTGACATTGGTTGGTAAAATTTACATAGGTTCCAGGTGTACAATTCTACATTACGTTGTCTATGTATTGCATTATGTGCTCACCCCCCAGAGTCAGTTCTCTTTCCATCACCATATATTTGATGCCCCCTTCTTACTCCCCACCCCTACCCACCTTCCCCTTTACCCTCAGGTAACCACTAAACCAGGGGTGGCGAACCTTTTGGCGATTGAGTGCCAAAGTTTATGAAATAAGAGTATACTCGCTCAACTCGCGTGCCAACCCATCGAGTGAGATAGAGGTATCGATTATTTTTATGTCTATAAGAGCATAAACAATAATTTTTAAATGGTATTCATAGCTCCACGTGCCGAAATAATTACTCCGTGTGCCACTTTGGGCACGCATGCCATAGGTTCGCCACCCCCGCACTAAACTATTGACTGTGTCCATGAGTTTTTGTTTCTTTGTTACTTTCAGTTTTCTATGCCACCTATAAGTGACATCATGTTTCTTGATTTTTAGAATCTGGCTTATTTTACTTAATATAAAGTTTCAAGCTCCATCCATGTTGTCACAAACTGCTGTATTTCATTTTTTCTTATTGCTGAGTAGTATTTCATTGTGTAAATGTACCACAACTTCTTTATTCAGTCATCTATCAAAGTACACTTTGTTTCCACAACTTAGGCACCAAGAACAGTGCTGCGGTGAACATTGGGGTACATATATCTTTGCAAATTAAGGTTTTCAAGTTTTGGAATAGATACCCAGAAGGATTGCTGGGTCATATGGCAATTCCATTCTTAATTTTTTGAGGAATCTCCATACTGCCTTCCCTAGTGGTTGTACCAATTTATATTCCCACCAGTAGTGTATAAGGGTTTCTTTTTCTCCACAGCCTCTCCAGCACTTGCTATTCCTTGTCTTGTTGATCATAGCCATTCTAACAGGTGTGAGGTGGTATCTCATTGTGGTTTTGATTTGCATTTCTCTAATAGCTAGTGATGTTGACCACTTTTTCATATATCTGTTGGCTGTTTGTATGTCTTCATGGGAGAAGTGTCTGTTCAGGTCTTCTGCCCATATTTCAATTGGATTGTTTTTTAATAGTTCCATATCAGAGGCACTGTGTGCAAATATTTTCTCCATTCTGTTGGTTTCCTCTTTCCTTTGATGACAGTTCCCTTTGCTGTGCATAAGCTTTTTAGTTTGATATAGTCCCATTCATTTATTTTTGCTCTTACTTCCTTGACTTTGGGGTAAGATTAATAAAGTTTTCCTGAACCCAATGTCTAAAAGTTTAGTACCGGGGAAGCCGGGATGGCTCAGTGCGTTAATTGCTCATTTTGCAGCTCCAGGGACCCAGGGACTGAGGATCGAATCCCCACCCCGGCCCGTGCAGACCCATGTGCTGAACTGGGGAGTTCCCCCAGTTCAGTTCTCTCTCCTCTCTCTCTCTCTCTGTCAAAAACAATTTTAAAAAATAAAAATAAAAATAAATAAATAAATAAAAGTTTAGTACCAATGCTTTCTTCTATGTACTTTATTGTTTCGGGTCTTATGTGGAGGTCTTTAATCTACACTGAGTTAATTTTGGTATATGGTGACAGTTCACAATCCAGATTCATTCTTTTGCATGTGGTTTTCCAATTTTCCCAGCACAATTTACTGAAGAGGCTTTCTTTTCTCCATTATATTTTTTGCTTCTTTGTCAAAAATTATCTGTCCACATTTTTGTGGGTTTATTTCTGGGGTTTTTATTCTGTTCCATTGATCTGCATGTCTATTTTCTGCCATACCAAGCTGTTTTAATTATTGACACTCTGTAGTACAGACTGAAATTGGGGATCTTGATGCCTCTAGCCTTACCCATTTTTGGAGGATGGCTTTGGTAATTCAAGGTCTTTTGTGTTTCCATATGAATCTGATGATTTTTTTTTTAATCTAGTTTTCAAAAGAATGTGTATGGAATTTTGATGGGAATTACATTAAATCTCTATATTGCTTTGGGTAATATGGCCATTTTAACTATGTTGATTCTTCCAGTCCATTAACATAAAATATCTTTTCATTACTTTGTATCTTCTTCAATTTCTTTTAATAGTGTCTTACAGTTTTCCATGTATAAGTCCTTCACATTCTTTCTTAAGTTTATTCCTAGGCACTTTATTCTTTCTGTTGTGATCACAAAAGGTGTTGTTTTTCTCATTTCTTTTTCTGATGTTTTGTTGTTCATATATAAAAATTCTACGAAGTTTTGTACATCGATTTTGTGTCCTGCAACTTTACTGTATTCATTTATTATTTATATTAGCTTTCTTGGTGGAGTCTTTAGGATTTTCTATATAAAGGATCATGTCACCTGCAAAAAGTGACAGTTTAATTTCTTCACTCCTAGTTTGGATGCCTTTTATTTCTTTTCCCTGCCTGATTGATCTGGCTAGAACTTCCAGCGCTATGCTGAATAGCAGTGGTGACAGGGGACATCCCTGTCTTGTTCCTGATTTTAGAAGAAAAGGTTTCAGTTTTTTCCCATTCAGTATAATATTCAATGAGAGTTTGTCACATATGGCCTTTACTATGTTGAGGTATGTTCCTTCTATACCCATTTTATTAAGTGTTTTGATCATAAATGGATGTTGTATCTTATCAAATGCTTTTTCTCTATCAATTGATATACTAATATGGTTTTTTCTTTTATTTTGTTTATGTGGTATAGCACATCGATCAATTTGCATATCTTCAACCATCCTTGTGTCCCTGGGATGAATCCCACTTGATTGTGATGTATAATCTTGTTAATGCATTGTTGTATTCTATTTGGTAGTATTTAGTTTAAGATTTTTGCATCAGTGTTCATCAGAGATAATGGTCTATAGTTTTCTTTTTTGTGCTATCCTTACCAGGTTTGGTATTAGGGTAATGTTGACCTCATAGAATGAGTTGGGAAGTATTGTCTCTTCTTCAATATTTTGGAAAAGTTTGAGGAGGAAAGTGTTAGTTTCTCTTTGAATGCCTCGTAAGACTTGTTAATGAGACCATCTGGTCTTGGACTCTGGCTTTGGGAGAGGTTTTGGATGATTATTTCCATTTTTTTACTGTTGATTGGTCTGTTTAGATTATCCAGTTCTTGATCAATCTAGGTACACTATATGTTTCTAGAAACTTGTCCGTTTCTTCTAGGTTGTGAAATTTGGTGGCATACAGTCCTTCATAGTATTCTTATATGATTCTTTGCATTTCTGTGGTATTAGTTAGAATTTCCCCCTCTTTCATTTCTTATTTGGATTATTCATGTGTTTTCTCTTTTTCCCTTGGTGAGCCTAGCCAGGGGATTGCCAATTTTATTAATTTTTTCAAAGAACCAGCTCTTTGTTGCATTCATTTTTTCTATTGTTTTTCTGTTCTCCTTTTCAGCTAGTTATGCTCTAACTTTTATTATTTCCTGACATCTGCTAACTTTGGGTATTTATTGTTCTTCTTTTTCTATTTCTTTAAGGTGTGATATTAGGTTATTTACTTATGATTTTTCTTATTTCTTGAAATAGGCCTGCAGTGATATAAATTTTCCTCTTATTACTGCTTTTGCTGCATCCCAGTAATTTCGGTATGTTGTGTTTTCATTGTCATTTGTTTCTATGTATTTTTTTTTGACAGAAAGAGAGAGAGATACAGAGACAGAGACAGAGAGAGAACTGAACTGTGGGAACTCCCCAGTTAAGCATGTGGGTCCACCTGGGCTGGAGCCAGGATTCGATCCTTGATCCTTGGGGCTTCAAAGCGAGCGCTTAACCCGCTGAGCCATCCCGGCTTTCCCTCTATGTATTTTTTAATCTCTTCTTTTATTTTCTCTTTGATCCAGTAATTTTTTAATAGCATGCTGTTTAATCTCCATGTATATGTGGTTTTTCCTGTGTTCTTTTTGTAATTGATCTCCAATTTCAAAGTTTTGTGGTCAGAGAATACACATGGTATGATTTTAATCTTCTTAAATTTGCTGAGGCTAGCTTTGTGTCCCAGCATGTGGTCTATCCTTGAGAATGTTCCATCTGCACTAGAAAAGAATGTATAGTGGTATTCTGTAGGATAAAGTGTCCTGTAAATGTCAACTATGTCTAATTGCTGTAATGTATCACTTAAAGCTGCTATTTCCTTATTAATGTTCTGTTTGAATGATCTGTTCATGGCTGTCAAGGGGGTGTGTAGGTTTCCTACTATAATTGTGTTTTCATCAGTTTCTCCTTTTAGATCTGTTAGTAGTTGCTTTATAAATTTTGGTGCTTCTTGGTTGGGGGCATATACACAATACAACAAGTGTCATGTCTTCTTGTTAAATTGTTCCCTGCATTGTTATAAAATGTCCATCTTTGTCTCTTATTATCTTTTGGATCCTAAAGTTTGTTTCATCAGACGTAAGTATGGCTACACCTGCTTTTCTCTGGGTGCCATTTGTTTGGAGTATTGTTTTCCACCCTTTCACTTTGAATCTGTATTTGTCCTTGCGGCTGAGGCGTGTCTCTTGGAGGTAGCATAGGGTTGGGTTTTATATTTTAATTCAGTTTGCTATTCTGTGTCTTTTTATTGGCACAGTTAGTCCATTTATATTTAGGGTGATGGTTGATATATAAGGATTTCCTATAGCCAATTTAGCTTTTGTTTTCTGGTAGCTCTTCTTTTCAATTGCTTCTTCACTTTTTTATTTCTGTTGGCTATTTTAGTCTGATAGTATTTATGATTGTTCTCTCTCTCTCACTCTCTCTCTCTCTCTCTCTCTCTCTCTCTCTCTCTCTCTCTTGTTGTGTGTCCAAGTTCTAAATTGTTTTTGATTGGTTACCAATAACTTTATGTAAAAGAAAGTTTCATACATGCACTGGTTCCTTTTCTTAAGGATGTTTCTTATCTCCGTTCTCTTTGGAAGTTAAAATCTTTACTTCTTCCCCTTTTATGTTTTTGTTGTTCAAATTTATCCCCACTTATTTTTACTTTTTGTTTCAGGTCCAATAGCCTCCTTCGGTATTTATTTAAAATCCAGCGTTGTGTTAGAGAATTCCCTCAGCTTCTGTATGTTTGAAAAGGTCTTTATTCATCCTTCATATCTAAAGGATAAGTTTGCTGGGTAGGTGATTCTTAGCTGGCAATTTCTCTCCTTCAATATTCTGAATACTTGATTCCACTCCCTCCTGGCATATAGAGTTTCTGTTGAGAAATCTGATGATAGTCTGATGGGATTTCCTTGTAGGTTATGGTGTTCTTTTCCTGGCTACCTTGAGGATTCTTTCTTTCTTTGACCTTTGATATTTTCACTATAATGTGCCTTGGAGAGGGTTTGCTATGATTTAAGTAGCTGAGGGTCCTGTTTCCTTCTTGAATTTGAGATTCCAATTATTTTCATAGATTTGGGAAGTTCTCATCGACTATTTGTCTGAGCAAATTCTCTGTGCCCATCCCATTCTCTGTTTCCTCTGGAATGCCAGTTATTCTTATGTTACTCTTTCTAATGGAGTCAGATAGTTCTTATAGAGATCTTTTGTTTATTTTAACTCTCAGGTCTCTCTCTTTTTCCTTCTGTGACATTTCAAAATTTCTGTCTTCAATTTCACTGATTCTTTTCTCCCTCTGGTTGGCTCTGCTTCCTGTGCTAGCCATTTCATTTTTCATTTCTTTTATTGTGTTACCTCCAGAATTTCTATTTGATTCTTTTCTATAGTTTCAATTTCCTTTCTGAGTTCACTTAGCTCCCTCTCTGTACTCCACAATTTTCTTTGACTTGTTTGAGTGTTTTAAGAATTGCAATCTTGAATTCTGTGTCATTTAGCTCATGTGTTTCCACATCTTCAAGTTCCTTTTCTGGAAATTTTTCATTTTCTTTCTGAGCACCTTTGTTCACTAGAGTATTCATTGCTGTTGGAGTGTTTCTGTTCCTGGGCATAAAGACTTTTCCCCTGGTAGATGTGAAAAGATCTTTCTTTCACTTCCTAGCCGGTGATGTTGCAGTGTTTGTTTGTTTGTTTTTTAAGATTTATTTTTATTGTTTTTGACAGAGAGAGAGATACAGAGACAAAGACAGAGAAAAGGGGGAGGGTCCAGAACAGTCTTCATAGTTGTACATCATTGGTTTTTACACATAGTTTCATTCCACAGGTGGGTGCGGGGCTGCACAGGGCAGAAACTGGGCTGGGGTCTCATGCCGGTGAGAACTAAACTGGGGGCACTCCCCAGTTCATCATATGAGTCTGCTGGGGGGGGGGAAGGGGCGGGATTTGATCCTCAGTCCCTGGGCCTGCAAAGTGAGCACTTATCCCACTGAGCCATCCCAGCTTCCCTTGTTGCAGTGTTTTATAATATTTTGTCTTATTTGGTTATTTGGTTTTCTTACAGTGGGAGACTTCCTAGAAAGTGGCTTCTCTTTGACTCAGTTGCCTTGGTTACAGTGGGAGACTTCCTAGAAAGTGGTTTCTCTTTGACTCAGTTGCCTTGGTCTCTCTCTGCAGCTCCTCTTTGGGAATATATGGTGGGTAATGGTATTCTATACCTCTGAGATTCCACTGCCATCATAAGCTGCCTCACCCATGTTTCATAGTTTTCCTGGATCCCTCTGCTGGCATCAGCAGGAAGGGTTGGGGCAGAATTTATTGGAAAAGTCGCAGATCTGTTTTTGTGACAGGGTAATGGCGCCTTCCCTGCAGCCGTTATCTGAGTGCAGACTCTGAGTAGAGCTGGGGGTGTGAGCTGGGCCAGCAAGCCTTGGGAGAGAACAAGGGAAATAGCCAGGTTCTGTGTCCATGGCCACAAAGTGCTCTGGCTGGGGCTTCGTCTCATCGAGGGCCACTCTGAGCTTCAGCCACCAGCACGCCCCTGCTGCCAGCACTCCAGCAACCCGAATGCCTGCTTCCTGCTCTGGTTGCCAGCCTTATCCTCCATGTGCCTACACCCAACCCACACTCTGGCACCCAGACCCATGCTCCATCACCTGTGCTGATCTCCAGCTGCCACCAGTGCTTCACTCTGGCTTCCTACACTGCACTATGGCCAACCATGCCAAGCTATGGCGGCTCCCCCCCACCCCAGCCCTCCTGCCATGATATCTCATTATAGCTATTCTGCCATTCGCCCCATGTTCTGGCTGCCCACATCTCCGCTTTTGTGTGTTCCAGGCCTCCAACTTGCCCAGAGTTGTTCTGCACCTCAACCTGTGCTCCCACCTCAGTCTCTCCTCTGCTGGTCTCTGGGTCAGTCTCTGAGTCAGTCACTCGGTAGGTCTCCAGGTCACGCTCCATGGCCTGTCTCTGCACTGCTCCCTTTCCTTCTCTCTTGCTCCCTCCCTTCCTCTGACTTTAGGTATTTTCTTGGGATGAGTGGATCTCTTGGCTGAGGCTGTGTGTTGCTTAGGGATTCTCTGGTTGAGTTTTAGTTGTTCAATTTGTTGTTCTTTCCAGGAAAGGGGTCAAGAGCTGCTCTCAGGCTGCCATCTTGATGACCGCTCCTTTTTTTATTTTCATTTTTAATATGGCTACTGAAAATTTTAAATTGTATATGTGACTCACATGATATTTCTATGGCCAGAACTGCTCTGGATCCTTGCTACTTGTTTTAAACTGAGTTGTGCCCTCCCTTCCCCCAATTCACATGATAAAGCCCTATTTCCCAGTGTGACTGTATTGGAGACAGGGTTTAAAGAAGTAATAATGGAGAGATGGTAGTATAGTTCAACAGTTGAACACTTGCCTTATAGTTGCAAAGTTTGGGGTTCAATTTCTGGTCCCAGCCTGTGCAAAATCCACATCCTGAACTTCGGCACAAATGGTAACTACCAGGATGGCTCAACAGCAAAGGTTCTCACCTCCCATGCAGATAGTTCTGCCTGCACGGCCCCACATCCACCTGTATAGAATGAAACCATGATACAACTAATGATATACAACTATGGAGACTGCTCTGGGCCCTTTCCCCTTCTCTCTCTCTCTCTCTCTCTCTCTCTCTCTCTCTCTCACCTTCTCTCAAACAATAAAAATAAATCTTTTTTTTAAAAGCAATAATGGTTTAATGAGTTCACATGGGTGGGGCTCTGATTCCATAGGACTGGTGTCCCTATCAGAAGAGGAAGAGACACCAGGGATGTGGGCACACAGAGAAAAGGCCATGTGAGGACATAATGAGAAGAGATTTCTCCAGGAACGAAACCCTGTCAACATTTAATCTTGGACTCCAGTCTCCCAAACTGTGAGAAACTAGACTTTTGTTGTTGGAGCGACCCAGTCCATGACATCTGGTTATGGCAGCCCAAGCAGACTAATATGCTACCCAAAGTGGGGTCCATGGACCAAAAGAATCAGCATCACCTGGGAGCTTATTAGAAATACAGAATCTCAGGCTCCATCCCAAACCATTTGAACCAGAATCTGTATTTTTGCAAGATCCTTGGGTGCCTTAAGGAGCCCTGCTCTGGAGCACAGGCCAATTTTTAAGAGATAAAGAACTTTTTTCAGGGACTTCTAGGAAGGGTGGGAGAAGGGACACGAGAGAGGTGTGTGGTGGAGTGGAGAACTCAGAAGGTTTTGCCTAGTGGTCTTTGTCTCTTCGGGGAAATCAAACAGCATTAGCTACTGTTGGGGAAGAGCCCAAGAATTCAAATACCCAGCCCAGGGAGCTTTTCTCTTTGTGATCCTAATAATTAGAATCACCGCTTTGAGAGCTGGAAATGATCCTTCGAAAATATCTAATTCACATCCTTGAGGGAGATGCTATGGCTGATCCAAGTCCACTTAGTGGGGGTGCGATTCTGGCCTCCTCATTCCCAATCTAAAGCACTTTGCTACTGCTTGATTTAATTCCGCATAAAATTCTAACAAATAGGCACAATTTCAAGAACGCCATGGATAGAGTTTTTTGTTTTCAATGCAGAGAAGCCTGACTTAGCTGATCTTGGGAAAGAAGAAAAAATGGGCCAAGTCCCATGGACCTGAGGGGTGAGTGCACACTCTAATATCAACCACATGTTCTTTGCACGTCTGATAGGGATCCCACACTTCTCACTGCAAGTTTTCTACTAAAGGTTACCATATGCCGCAGGAATGTTTCACCGCCACGAACTGGCCATATAAGCTGAGAGCTTTAAATTACTGCAGAGGCAGAGGGAGTTAATCTATGCCTTGATTATCTGTGTGTCTGGCTATCTAAAGACGTCCCTGGCATGGAGTTGTAACTCATGACTGACTTGCTAATTTGAAATATAGATGTGTGCCTCCCCTTCTCTCCCCCTCCATGTGCGCAGACACATGCACGCACTTAGATGCAGATTAGAGTGGAGTTTGCAAATGGATTGAATGTATTTCTGAAGTCTGTCCTTCATTAATTCCCATAGATATATTGCTGCTTAGGAGTTGGAGAATTACCACACAGTTGAAAATTACAGAAGGGAAGCTTAGCAAATGGAAAAGGGATGAAGATGTTAGAGAGGAGCAAATGAGAGTTGGATGAAAATTAAATAACTATTGGTTTAGTTGAAAACTATTTTTGCCTGAGAACTGGGTTGAAAGTTGGCTTTAGCAAAAGCTGATTTAGATACACATCCCAGCTTTGTCTCTTGGTGGGTGAGTGAATTGGGCAAGGCATTTAATCTCTGAGCCTCAGTTTACTCATCTGGAAGAATGGGAATAAGAAAGACTTTTCTTGTGGAATTTTGTTGAGAATTAAATGAGAAAATATAGAAAATGACATCTCAGTTGATGCTGATTTTCTTTCTTTCCTCCTGTCCTTCCTTTTCCTCCTACAGAAACAAAGATGTTTTCAACACACAGTGAAGTTCTTTTCACCTTCCCAGTAGGAGGAGAGATTATGGATAAATACAATGAAATCATGTTCAGGGACATTGATTGCTTTGCTTTGTTTTATTGAGCTACTCAGTATTTTTCACAGTGATCAGAAACATAATTACCATACAGGGTAAACAATAGGGCCTGGCTATTTCTGTTGACATGAGTTTAGAAGGTAGCACTGGTGGAGATCTTTAGAAACAGCAGGAAATTAAAAACAAAACAAACAAACAAACAAAAACTCCAGAAATGTTTATTTCTTTTAATTTTTTAAATTATTTTTTGAGAGAAAGTGAGAGAGAGAGAGAAGGGGGGAGGGCCCAGAACAGTTTCCACAGTTGTACATCAGTTATTGTGACATGGTTTTATTCTTCACAGGTGGATGTGGGGCCATGCAGGGCAGGAACTAAACCTGGGGCCTCCCACATGGGAGGCAAGAACCTTTACCATTGAGTCAGTTGGTGGTCACCAGTTGCACTGAAGTTCAGCAGATGGGTTTGCACAGGCCAGGGCCAGGAATCAAACTCCAGGCCTCATGATAACAAGGCAAGTGCTCAACCACTGAGCTATCCCAGCATCTCCCAATAGTATTATTTTAGAACATCCTTGACAAATGGGGTCTGTCCAGGTATAGTATGTTAAGATTTTGCTCTATTATTACAGGTGTCAAGGACAGTTAGATGAGAAATAAAGTCCTTCCATTCATGAAGGAATTATGCTAGCTCTTGGTCAGTTTTGTGGCTGAGTGGAAGAGTCAACCAAATGAACCAAGAACCATGGCCAAAGCCAGAGAAGCACTAGCCTGTCAGTCCACCTCTGGACCTCAGGACTTGCAAATCTAGAGGCTCTCTCTCTAAGGAGTTGGAGACAGTAAATAACCAAAGAAAATATACACATGCCTCTTTCCATATACTTCTGCCAACTCCATTCCCTGAACCACCAGAAAATACAAGTAATACTTACTACTTATTGGGTCATTAACTACAAACTATAAATATGTGCTAACTTATTTAGTCCTCAAACAATCCTATGAGGTAGGAAATATTGTGTCCATTATACAGAAAATTGAGAGTCAGAGAGATTAATTAACTTGCCCAAATTCACCCAAGAAATGGTGAGCTGGGATTGAATTTATGTTTGGGAAGCTGATTCTGCCTCTCAAATCAGAGACATTTCCTCAGGAACTTAGAGTTTTAGGTTAGAGCTGTTTTATAACTTATGTTTATAATATAACATTATAAACTTTTTATATTTTCCTGGCATTTCCTTTTCCTTCAGATAAGACAACATCCAGGATGGTTTTCAAAACAGTATCACTACCTTCACCTAAATGAGAAATAACTAATCTCAGCTAAGAAATTTTGGTGATCTTATTCCATTTTGCAAACATTCTTGCATTTTTTAATATCTACATTTTATCCTCTTTTTTCACTTGTCTAATCTCACAAAGATGCTGCCTGGGCCACCAGCTGTTAGTTTGACTGTCCACTGAGGGCCTGCTCTGAGTCAGGCACTGTGTTCTTCCCCGGAAAGACCAATAGTAATAAATTCCCATTCTCAAAGTGTCCCAGTCTAATGAGGATGACAGTCCTGCAAATAGACAATTTTGTTGGATTTATATACTTGTACCCACTTTTAAACACTTTTGAACACTCTCATGCACTTACAGTTAAAGCTGAAAAAAGAAAGGATCAGCCATGACATCAGCTTGGAAGCCCTGGAAATGGTTCACCTTTCAGTTGGTTCATAAAAGTTGAAAAGGCATCAAGGTAGAAGGCGAGAATTTCAGTAGGAGCAACAATGAGAAGGTATGATAGGGCCTGGAGCATTTCAGGAATCACCTGTGTAACTTCGGGATGTGGGAAGCAGAGGTACACAGGTATTGGGACAGGAGTTAGGAGAAGTCCAGGCCAAGTAAAGCAGTCCCTTGCTCAGGAGTTTAGGTTCAATCCTGTGGAAAGGAAGCTCCCGTGAGGTTTTACAAGGGGAGTAACACAATTAGATTCTTCTTTTAGAAAGAACCGCTGGCAGCAGTGAGAGTTGTTGCCAAGAAAAGAGACCAATGAGAGGGAAACCAATGGCATGGCTGTGTAATAATCCAGATGCAAGATGGGCTTGATTAAAGGGAATGGAGACAGGGGCCACATTTGAAGACATTTCTGAGTGACATTGAAAGGAGAGAGTAGCCTGAATGTGAAGGGTTTGGAAGCTGAGTTCAGTGCAACTCTGATATGTCTTACTTGGGAGTCTAGTGGATGGTGACAATATTAAATGAAATAAGGCATCTATGGAAGAATGGGTTTGGAGGATTGAGGGTGGTGTAGGAGTGTAAAATATATTTAAAAAATAAATGTAAGTACTCTTGCCTGGGTTCTTCTCCCTGAGATTCTGGTTTAATTTGGCCTGGCGTATAGCCTAAACATTGGAATATTTTATTTACTCTCATTAGGTGATTCTAATGAGAAGCCATGAAGCCACTGTTATGAAGAGATAAAAGAAGACTGATAACAGAATTCTCAGAAACACCACAATTTGCAGGCAATAAAAATAGCCCAAGTGGGGGAAGTCAGGATGGCTCAGTGGGTTAAGTGCTCACTTTGCAGCCCTGGGGGCTGAGGATCAAATCCCGGCCCTGGCCCATGTAGACCCGTGTGCTGAACTGGGATGTGCTTCTCATGTGGGAGGCCCCCAGTTTAGTTCTCTCCCCACCCCAGTTCTCCCTCCACCCTGGCTGGAGGGGGCATGCCTCCCATGTGGGGGGCCCCCCACCTCCCAGTTTGGTTCCTGCCCTATGTGATCCTACACCCACCTGTGTGAAATGAAACCATGTCAAAAACTGATGACATACAACTATGGAGACTGCTCTGGGCCCTCCCCCTTCTCTTTGTCTCTCTCTGTCTCTCTCAAAAACAATAAGATAAATCTTAAAACAAACAAACAAAAAAGAATATTCCAAGTGACCATTAATAGGATATTGATCTAATTAACTGTGTGATTCAAAACTGAGCTCCAGATACCAGGTAAGCTGGAAAAAAGCATACTCCACTCTCTGTCTCTCCACTAAGTGCAGCTATAAACCAGGGCAGAATGCACAGAGCAGCAATCGAAGGACTCTGTAAAGCAAATAGTAGCAGATGGATTGGGAAGGAAGACCAGAGTTCAAAGTACCTCTGAACCAGCCGTGAGTTTAGCATGTTGTTAGCTTTGGTGTTGCCCTGTCTAGACATAAGGTAGACTGAAACTAGAAGTGGGATCCAGGGGAAATATTCTGGTTCTGTCTGTTTCAATAAAGAGAAAATGGGTCTCTTAATGCTCAAAGAAAATGGAAGAAATTCTGTTTTGTTGTATTTTATTTTTTTGTTTTTCTTCTGGTTAGAGCAACTGAAAAGGGAAACTGAGGAACCAGCAAATACTGAAAACATTGAAGAGAGGAAGGAGTTTGAGAAAGTGAGCTGATAGTGAGGTTTATAAATTCCTGGGCTCACCCTGAAGTGGCACAGGTGTGAATCTGATCCCATAAAGCATGTATATCAATGCATTGCAATGGACTATACACTGAGATAGACCATCACCCACATCCCACTCTGGCCACTAGGTGGCGCACATGCAGGACAGATCTGAATAGCACTGCAAAGCCTTTGAAAGAAGAACTGACATTGAAACCCCAACCCACAAAAGAATGGTTAAAACTTTCGCCTGAATTCAACTGGGTCAATTGTTTACTAAAGTAGAAAAAAATAATCAATATTTCTATAGGATTTAAATAAGACCCAGAGATTCATAATATTCAAAATGTTCAGAATGTAATTACAAAATTACTCTTCATAAGCATATGAAGAACTAGGAAAATCCCAATTTACACACTGGGATGACACAAATGTTGGAATTTCCCGACAAAGACTTTAAAGCAGCTATTATAAAAATGATCCAACAAGTAAGGACAAACTTTCTTTAAATGAATGGAAGATAGACCATCTTAGCAAAGATATAGAAAATAGAAAGAAAAATCAAATAGAACTTTTAGAACTGAAAAATTCAATAAATGAAATTTTAAAACTCACTGATGGGCTCAACAGAATGGAGATGATAAAGAAAGAGTCACTGAACGTGAAGACAGATCAATTGAAAGTCTCCAATTTAAACAACAGAAAGAATAAATATTTGGGCAAAAATGAACAAGTCTCAGAAACCTGTGGGACAACAACAAAAACCCTAACATTTGTGTTATCAGAGTCTCAGAAGTAGAGGAAAGAGTGCAGTGCAGGGGGAAAAAAGTGAAGAAATAATTACTAAAAACTTCCCAAATTTGGCAAAATACATAAAACCTGCAGATTTGCAAAGCTCAGCAAATCATAAGCAGGAAAACCCAAAAATAAAAAAAAAATTCATGCTCAAAAATTTATTCAAACTAATTAGAACTAAAGACAAAAATGAAATTTTGGGAAGCCAGGGTGGCTCAGAGGGTTAAGCACTCGCTTTGTAGCCCCGGGTACCAAGGATCAAATCCCGGCCCTGGCCTGTGTAGACCCATATGCTGAACTGGGTTGTGCTTCCCATGAGGGAGGCACCACCCCCCATACTCCCCCCCCCCCCCCCCCCCCCCCCCCCCTCC